>JXSR01S010543.1:14579-27577 GCA_000969725.1 Ophiothrix spiculata
GTTTCTATCGCTATATTGAAAAGTGGCACAGAGTGGATTTCGCTTACCTGCAAACAACTGCGTATATCTCCAGATTGACAAAAGCTATCGTGATGGGGTAAATTGTACTGGAAAGATAGGTCCTTTATCTTGAATTTGACATAAAATTTGTATAAATTACGACACGATTTCATGCCAAAAACCAGCAATTTCTGAGTGTTACACTTTTATTGAGACACCCTGTAAGTTAAAATCTCCATGTTAGGACATATAGATATATGCACACGGTAACAGACAATTTAATAATGTGGACGTATATTGACTTTCCAATCACAGCCTGTTTGCTCGGACCCAGCTTCAATATGCGCTGCAAAAGTGACACGTCATGATTTATGCAAAATTGCAAATCTCTCGTTGCGAAGAACGCTTTAAACCACTGCTTCCAAACAAGTGTGGTGGACATTTTAACCACACGTCAAGTCTATGGAGAATAATTTCTATTGTAGTTTTAGTGCTGATGAATCCAAATGAAGCAAAAGTTAGCAATATCACGCTAATGGGCAGATCCCTCGACTAACCCTTAAAAGCCTACTACTGAACCACCACCCACTGACCAATGTCCTCTCTTTCTATAGTAATTCATCTGACCAATATAAATGTAGTGACCAAATCAATTTAGTGACTATAACAGCGAGGTTGTCACAACTGATCCGTTCAAGCCGAAGTCAGAGACGAGTTTTTCAAGTTATGATCAAAATATATTTTCAGAAATTGTAATACTCCGACCTCCCTTAAAATCATTACTTGATATTAATTTTATTTGGACAGTTTGTATCCGTTCGATCATCAAGGGGGAAATTTTGCAAACGCATTCATCAGAATGAATACGCTGGGCTCCGACGTCTTATCCAAAATATAAGACGCCGGTAACCGCTAATCAATATAAGCACTTGATTGGCCCGTATCCTTAAGCATTTGTTTTCAGCGTCAAACATATAACACGCGTGACGCTTTGGTGATTGCGCGAATTTCTTGTAACGCGTTGTTAAACGCGGTGCGTCATGCAGAGGTCGCGCATGTAAACATCGCCATTTTGTCAACCTCTTCACCAAAACCTTCCACTCACAAACGATTGCCGTGTATTTATATAGGGCGAGTGAGCTGGCAAGTTGTGTAATTCTACTGGTGAAAATTTTGACTAATTATGATCAGCGGTTACCTACGATTTATAGTGAAGCGCCGATATCGAGGGTACCAGCGTACAGCATTAACTGACTTTATCTTAAACTTATATTTCTACTTACACACCGATTTAAAACGGATGACAAAGCCAGCCATATCAATATTTCGATTGGTTCCTGATTTAAAACGGATCCATACATTGCCACCGTCACAAGTGATTGGATTAGGTAAATGAGCACCACAGAAACGACCAATAAGCGGCGATAGTTCACCCAAGCCCTCGCGTAATTCGATGTATGACGTCTCACATTTGCCATCCTTGTTCGGCACTAGAATAAAAAGATTGGTAAAATATGTTAAGAACCATGCACATGGAGTTTCTGTTTCAATTCAGTATCGCTCGCCCAAGTTTGATTAATTGCTCAAGCCAATATCAAGTTAGCTTATGGTATTCAATTTTTACTTACTTGGTAAGTCTATGTCCATAAACTCAACTTTAACCCCAAATCCTTCTTCCACTCCAATCGACCAATCACATGTCGTATTTGGTGCAAATAGTTCCGGGTATTTGGGAGAAAAGATTTGTCCTTCCGGTTCAAATATAACGCCACCGCATGCTGCAATTGATTAAATTTAAATATACACGTGAGCTATTGTTAACATCCTTGAATCAAGGAATAAAACACTTAATATCAAAGCAAGGAATTTTTGTTTCTCGAGATTCAATAATATATTTCAGAGATGACAAAGTGTTTACAATAATCAATCTAATAAGCTTGTAAATTACCTGAAAGTTATGAGCGCTTGTAAGTAGTCTTGTAATGTTCATAGGTTACTAGGATACTGCAATATAAGCTGGTAATGAGAGCATTAAGTGATTTCTTTACTAGTATAGCTCGTTGGTGATTTGTAGTATTAAACTCGATATGATCAGGTACCTAAAAAATACTCAGTGGAAGTGTGATATTGGCCTTTGATCTGGTCGCATTATTACTATGATTACATGATCTACTATTGACGTGCGAAGGATAATTGATAGAGGGGAAGGGTTTGTCAATTTTTGCTTAATATGTTGAATTAGTAGGTTGCCGTTTAAGCAATCGTCATTTGATTTCTTTCCCATTGTGGTCTTTTTTTTATAAACCCCGGGCACATTATTCGCACGCACGAAGAGCAGTGGTTCCTGTGCTTTCCCTTTAGAATTCAATATGCAAAGTCTAGATACATGGTATCTCCACGAAAATGGACTGAAATAGCACAATGTTCATAGACATTGTGTATAGTGCATTATTTTGCTGATTTCGCACTAGCAAGGAAAGACGCCAATATGTATTGCGCATTGTTATACTGATTTTACCTCCAGTCATGACGCTGCACCTATATAGAAGATTAGTCTGAATAATATCTCCAACACTTAGTACCCGTCCTTCACCGATCTGATCGCCATTCTTGGGAATGATAGTATCAAGACGATTTTTGCTAAATGATCTGGAGCTATAATGCATCACTGACTCTAGGTCATACGGTTGCCCCATGGAATCAATCTGCAAAATAATTACGAAAATTGGTTATTGTACAGTCTAAGTATGGCGATCTTTTGGTGCATCATCACCTTATTTAACTAGTCACATGTGTAGAATTTCCAGGTGGGAGGCTTTGACATTTTCTCGACTTATACGTTGGACTTGTATTTACTAAGATGATCTAAACTGAAGCTATTAAAACTAAAAAAACACCATGTCCTCTTTCAAATAATCCTCATTGCATTTCTTTCCATTAATGTCTTTAGAATTTTGAGACCCCGTTGCACGTCCTCTGCATGCGTGATCAGCGTAGCTTCCGCACAGTTCCCTGTGATTCAATATTTTAAGTAAAAACTGCTCGGTAACTCAACATAAATGCACTGAAATGCCACGAAGTTTGTTAACACTTCGTCAGTTCAAATGTTCTGTCCGTAAATAACAATGCTTTTTGTAATCCGTAGTAAAATATTTTGTTAACCCATTACTTATTCTATTCACTGGAGTCAATAAATATAGATAATCCCCACTTGAGAAATTGCAATCCTTGACAGTCCTTTTGTGTTTACACGATAAAAAGCACAACTAAAATTCTCTAGGCGTTATGCTTTTCGTCGAAGACAATAGCCTATCCTATACTTTGATTGACAGGCCTCTTTTGTGCGGTAAAATTAATTCGATACTTCTATTGTCATTTTCGATTTAGTTAACAAAATCCTTTGTCCTTTAATGAGATAACGGACAGAACATTTGAACTAGCTAACTGTGTAATCTTGCATTATTGTGATGATTTCATATTACTAGGAACGGAAGATGCTAATGTGTATATATCGATTTCACATTGGGAAGGCTCAAGTAGCGTTTGGTTTGAACTAAATATTGTTAGACTAGTGATGTGACGAGAAATATTACAATTTTTCATTTAATCACGGTTTTATACGTCCTCTTGGGTGATCTCAGCTACCAGATCCCAGCTACCAGGTTTGCAACCATCTTATTAAACTCATGCAACATCACTAAACACGAATAAAACATGCATGTTAAATGTTGTTTTTAATGTATACAGAAGAAATTTTTACTCTAACCATGTACAGATTTGTATCCCAACACAGTGAAAAATATTACATAAGGCCATTTTCACGAAAAAGTGGACATGGGAAAAATATTGATAAAAGGATGTAACTATTCAATGAAAAATGCTACCACCATATATTTAGTATCAAATGAAAGCTATTTTGAAGCTCATTAAAATGAACTGAACTTTGAAAAGACTGAACAAAAATGTCTATGAAGTTTCTTTTAAAAACCTAATTTTTGGTCAAATTTCTTGATTTTCATAATAAAAAGTAGTAATTTTTATTAATTTTTTCAACCCATTCTTGGTTGTTTACTTGGGTGTTATTGTTCTAAATGGCTTAAATGAGGATCAAAGTTACACATGAGGTTGTATTTTTTGTTAAGCCTGACCAGGCTTTACGGTTCCGTGCACCCAAAAATCAGCGGACAAATTGTCCTTCCGTTACCATGATCCCTTCGCATTTCGCATTGTTAAAACATAACCGTAGGGAATATTTTGAAGTGGAATGTGGCAAACTATTGCAGAAACACCAAGCAATGCATTCAGTAACTTTGAAATAAAATATCTTCATAAATTTCATAACAATTTTCAAAAATGTACTGAAGGTGAAAAACCATTTCCGTTTTGCTGTACTTCCGTAACCGACCTCATTAACCCTTACCCTCCTATGTACTACAAAGTACTACAGGAAGAAATCAAGAATTCGCCTAAGTCCCTATACGTCACAGACGGCGGACATAAATGATCAGGGAATTGCTGCCCGGGAAGGCCACGCTCGGTGGCTTGGCATAGCTGGACATTGGATCGGGATAGCGGGGGTCAGGGGTTCGAATCCCAGGGGGAACCGGTGGGAATCGGAAATTTTTTCATGACGTATTCGGACTTCGACTGTATTTAAGCGTGCGAGAGTAAGGGTTAATATGCATATTTTGCGACAGAGGAATTTTTATGAAAAAATTCCTGTTGAATATGAATGCTTTCAGGTATACTCAACTAAATAGGGAATTAGTTTTATTTTATCCAATTCAATTTTGGCAAGGTATGTGTTTGAAATACAGAAAAATTCTGTGATTGTCCTTCCGTTACCGTGAAAATGCCCATAACTAATACATCAAGTGGTGCTATTCATTCATACCAAGCTGCTATCGTACTTGTCGAAATTGTGCTTCCCGTAGTCTGCTACGTTTTCTTCCATAACATCAACATGATTATCTCGATCCGGACGGTTCTGTTCGTGCCAAAATCCAATAGCATGTCCCAACTCATGGACGATGACTCCCAGGGTATCGCACCCCGGACCGATAGAGACGAGTTGTTCAGTTCCAAAATACCCAACATTGGAACAGCATCTGTGATTAATTAAAATTTGGGTTCTAGTTACAGTCGAACGCAATGGTTGAACTTAGTGATTTGAGTAATTTTGTATTGTATTCAGTATGAAAATGATGAAAATCTAAACAATGGTTTTAAGCATTTTAATTTTTGTTTCATTTCCCCTTATATTCAGTGGTTTAAGTTTACATAATAAGTCGCACATGCGGTAAGCGTTTCTTCTATATAGCTTACGAATATTTTTATGTGAATCACAACATCAAATATGAGATTAAAGATACATGTACCTTTGTTACATCTTTAGTTTCGTATTCTGTTTTGAATGTTAAAGCCATCATAGGTGTGTAATTATTGATGCTATACTGAAAATTGTATTAATTGTGATTTAAAGGACTGGTAGTAAAAGTACATGATACTTACCCATCGCTGGAGACAATTTTAATATATCCCGTTTGGTTTTGACGAGGTTCGAATCTCAGGCATGTGTACTGCTCCCAGTGGTTCATACCTTGTATCAACAGGTTAACTGTTTTATCTGAAAATCAATTATTCAAAAAGAGTGGTAATATAATGCTTTATCTGAAAATCAAATATTTGAGAATGTTAAAATATGATGCTAATCTGATTGTTTCATCTATTTATCAAGGCTTTCTATTGTCAAATCCCTAGAATCCTATCAATCCCTAGCATCCTATCCCTATCATCCCTAGAACTCGTTTCTATCCTTACCAAAATATACATTTGGTATATAGGACAAAACATGACCTTGGTCTGATATCGGGACTGTGAATGTGTCTGTCCCTGGCTACATGCCTTCGTATGGCGCTGCCTTGTCCCTCTTATCGCCCTTATATTATTGACGAAATGTATGTTTTAAAATCCTAATCGACTTATGTAATGTAACTGTTTATTGTGAGAAAAGGCTTCGTCAAACTGCACGGCTGCTCTCTTACAGGAGCTTAGCCGCAGATGAGTCTTTATCTTTTTCCTTCTCCTTGTCCCACTTATCGCCCTTATCCCTTTTCCCCTTCTTTTCGTTTTTTTTTGTGCTTCGTCGTCCCTATTTAAAAGTCAATGGAAACGAAGTCCCAAAAGCTAAGTCACTGTTCTTTTAGACTGCTCGTTTGGTCGAGTGCAGAGATTTTAGTAGAGCGAACCTCTGGAAGTCTCTGTAATATTTCTCCGAATTATTTAGTTGGTTGCGATTTGGAATCTAAAGCCAACAGCAGCAAGTATTATTTCAGTAATAAAAAATGCCAAACTGCTCCAAACTAATCTAAATTTCTAATGAGATCATACACACACACACACACACACACACACACACACACACACACACACACACACCATACAAAACAACAACACAGAAGCATGAAAATAAGTGAGGATATATAAATATGTCTTGAGAACCTATTTCTTGTTTGAAAATATCGATGTTGATAGACGCACATGACGAGCGATTTCTAAAACTTTCGCCATTTTTGTGGTCTAGGTTGTTAAAGGTGTAGGTTCCTATTTTAGGATATGTATAGTTTACTTATTGACCTTGACCTTTGAAATGCATTGTGCAAGGTTTCAACCTTGGCCTGTGTCTTGTTTTCTCCTGAGAGCCAAAAGAAAGTATTTAACCCTGGGGATGAGGCTGTTATGTAAATACAAAACAAATGGAAAATAGGTATCCAATTAATTTTACATTTGGTGCTATATCTCCGAAACTATAAAAAATTTGGAGGTGAAATTTTGGATTCATAATCAGAAAAGTATGGACTTTCATTTGGTATCAAAAAATACTACTTCCGGTTGAGCATTGGGGATGAGAATGTGATCGGAACCTACACCTTTAAATGGTACATCCTGGCATATTGTAGAACAAACAGAGGTCTAGGGACAGCATAAATTCATGCAAGATTGGAAGCCTGTGTAGAGCAGCCTTTCAGCGCTGACATCAAGCAAAGTACCTGCTCAGTTTAATTCTAGTTTAATCTTACTTACTATCAAAGACGTTATCGATGACATACGGAATAGATCTATTAGGCCATAGATGACTCCTTTCAGCTGTCGCAGCTCTTCTAGATCGTGATGATCGCTCCTCTGTTTTCCGAGCGTTTCGAGTAAGACGAAGCCTTTGTACCTAACAATAACGAAATAAATAGATAAATGAAACAGATAAATATCAATAACAAAATGAATAGATAAATGAAATAAATAAATAAATATCTAAATAAATAAGTTAAAAATATAAGCACTGATATCAAGTTTTTTTGTTAAATTGTATCGAATAACTCATTTATCCCGGTAGCTAATTAATAGATATTTCCGAGGTATGACCCTGTGCCCTGTCTAGACAGGAAATCGAAGCAGTCTAGACAGGAAATCGGTTACCCCATACAGTTTCTGGTTCAAGATCGTTAAATACTGGGGGTTTTTTTTAGGTACGTCGAATCACTTCAGTCCCGTGACCTTTGACCTATAAATGGAGCATGGCTCTAAAGACTACTCTATTACTTACTTATCGCAAGCATAAATGCTGTCAGAAGTATTCGGCGACAAATTCAAAAGCATCCAGGTAGATAATAGTGACATTGATTATGAAGGAAATCATAGCTTGTGGAGACCCCACCCTAACTTGTTTTAAAAACATGCTCATACCTGCAACCGAGTAATAATTATATACCGATTAGCTTGATTTGAGCCAGTCAATAGGTTTTACTATTGCCCTCGCAAAACAAAGTCGGTATATAAAACAAAGATTAAAGCTTATTGACTGCTCTTTAATTATGGCAATAGTAAAACTATTTCTCTTCAGTGATCTTGAGACTATCATACTTTCCCCTAGTATGTAGTCTCAAGATCACTTGGGGCAATTGTTTTTACTATTATGCCCTCATTAACAGTCCCTGAACGAGAGGGGGAATTTCCTCAATCAAATTGAACCTAGAAAGACCCAACTCATGACTTTTCACATCATGTGGCACAACCAAACTCAAGTTCTGCTCATACCTTCTTACTGCTGAATCTGGTTGGCTGGTCATTTTTATCTTCATCAAAGCTCCTCAGTGCATCTTGATTCCTATGAACTCTTTTAAACCATCCATCAGTGATGATATCACCTTGATAAATATCTGAAAAACCCAACAGTGAATCTTGTGTTTAAAAGTTGTGTTAAAGACCTATTCAAAAATATTCAGGTTGTCCCAGAAAAAAAAAAACCTACAATCTTTGCGTGTAATTTTCTTGGGTTTAACGGATTGTTTGAAAGTATGTAAAGGCTGCATTTATAGCCCATGATTTGAACTTTTAGATACCGTTGGTTTCATTTTAATCCACGGTGCTTATCTAAATGTTTTGTAAGTATGAATAGATCACACAATAGGTACTGACGCAATGAAAAGGAATTACGATTTACAAATATGCACATTTTACAAAAAGACAAAACTCTGAGCTACAAATTGATTTACAACAAATTTGAACTCGGCAACTGTGTACTATCAAGTGAGTCATGTTTCACATTAATAACATAAGTGTCATTACTGTCTTTTAAATAGCCATATATCCATAACTGAATTGCAACTTGAATTCAAGACTACATGTATTTAACACACATTTTTCATAACGGCATATATGCCAATGTGAAACATGTGCCAACGCGAAACATGTTTCACATATGCCAATGTGAAACATGTTCCGCGTTTCACATATGCCAACGCGAAACATGTTTCACATATGCCAATGTGAAACATGTTTCGCGTTTCACATATGCCAATGTGAAACATGTGCCAACGCGAAACATGTTTCACATATGCCAATGTGAAACATGTGCCAACGCGAAACATGTTTCACATATGCCAATGTGAAACATGTGCCAACGCGAAACATGTTTCACATTTGCCAATGTGAAACATGTTTCGCATTTCACATGCCAATGTGAAACATGTTTCGCATTTCACATATGCCAATGTGAAACATATTTTGTGTTTCACATATGCCAATGTGAAACATGTTTCGCATTTCACATATGCCAATGTGAAACATATTTCGCGTTTCACATATGCCAATGTGAAACATATTTCGTGTTTCACATATGCCAATGTGAAACATGTTTCGTGTTTCACATATGCCAATGTGAAACATGTTTCGCATTTCACATATGTGACCCTCCAGCCCGTATGAGCAGTAAATGCCAGAAACTTCATTTTGCGCTACAAGTGAAAATACATGTCATGGTCATAATTTGCCGAAATTAATTTTTTGACAGATTCACAATCCTAGTGCTCACTACAAAATACCAGCAAAGTCTCATTTCAAGAACATAATAGGAAATGTGAAATAAATTGGCATATTCTTAAGACGATCAACAGAAAATATAGGGCTTACTATCTCAGTTATCTCAGTTATACGTTTTACTCCCTGACAACCTTTGACGGACCATAACTTGACTTCTGGAAATCGTGTGAAGTTGATTAAGGTGTCATTTTAATTCTTAAAGCATGGTCTTTACAAATAATTTAAAAAGTGAAAATGACAAGTGCTGGCATTTACTGCTGTTTTGGGCTGGACGGTCACATATGTCAATGTGAAACATGTTTCGCGTTGGCATACGTTTCTTGATCGCACGCAACATACTTGCCAAACATTTGTTGCAATAAATACCGTAAGTTTATACGGTTTCTCTTTGGTATGTACTGTCCTTTGCACTTGCATGTTTAAAACATTCGTGTATTTGCCCTTATGTGGGGATCAATTCCATCTGCAGTCTATGGACGACAAATAAAAGACAGTACTCCCTATGTGACTGATAAACACTCTTGACTAAAGATATCAAATGCAGCAGCAGTAAACATGTTAGCGTCTCAGCATTTAATGAGCAAAGAAAAATGTAATAAAAACGCTTAATATGACAGAATTGTTTCATTTTTCCATATTGAAAAAAAACAGAGAACGTATCAAAATATACAAAATGCCCAAATTGTAACAATTTACATTTTTGCTATATTTTGTGGGTGATGCAAAAACGCAAAAGGTAACAACAAAAAATGCGAAATGTAATAAACTTAAACGCTCGAAGAAAAACGTGGGACGCATGCTCGTCAAAAGAAAGTTGAAAAAGGGTAAGATTTTGCCCTACTGGCGTCGTCGACGTCTTTAGAAAAAGGGGTGCCTTTTCGGGTAAACTTTCTTCATTAAGGGTCGTCTTTTTACCAAATATTCTACTTCAGGGTCGCTTTTTCGCTAGCTGTTCTAAAATTCAAAGATATAACTACAGAAAAGGCTTCCAATATGTTATTCATGTTTTTGCGGCAGAAAATAGTGCATTGTTATGCCGTTTAGGGTCCATTTCAGTGTGTTACGCAATTAATGGGTCATATGTGCATGATTACGACATTTAGGGGTTAATTTTTGTGTATAATACGCCATCGCGACATTTATTTACGGGTATGATTTCGAATATATTACGACATTAAGGGTTGGAATTTGCTGTACATGATTTCGACATTTAGGGTCCAATTTTGTGGTGCTCTGACGAGCATGCGTACCACTTTCTTCTGCAATAATTCACGGATTTAAGGTTTCTCTTTGGTGTGTGTTCTCTCATGACTTCTTTTATTACCTGCCTGTGAGAAACATTTGTCGCAATAATTGCACGGATAAGGTTTCTCTTTGGTATGTATTCTCTCATGTATAGTCCTGGCAGGTGCACGTGTGAAACCTTTGTTGCAATAGCTACACCGATATGGTTTCTCTTTGGTATGAACTCTCTCATGTTTTGTCTTCTCGCATGCTTGAATAAAATGTGTGTCGCAAAAATTACATTTATACAGTTTCTCTTTTGTATGAGTCCTCTCATGTACTAACCGTGCACTTGACTGTGCAAAACATTTGTTGCAAAAGTTACATTGATACGGTTTCTCGTTTAGTATGTAACCTCTCATGTACTGTCCTTCCAATTGCCTGTGAAAAACGTTTGTCGCAAAATCTACATGGCTACGGTTTCTCCTTGGTATGTATTTTCTCATGTCGTTTTGTACTACTTGGTTTTGAAAAACATTTGTTGCAAAAACTACATTGATAAGATTTCTTCTTACTAATACTATGTGTTCTTTCATGAGAATTTCTATAATTCGTATGCGCAAAACACCTTTTGCAATGATGACATTGATAGGGTTTCTCCTGAAACAAATATGTCTCAGGTTTCTCTTTGGTGTGTATTTGTTCATGTTTTGTCCGTGTACTTGACTGCGCAAAGCATTTGTTGCAATAATTACACTGAAACGGTTTCTCTTTGGTATGTATTCTCTCGTGCGTTTTCCTGTTACTTGCTTGTGTGAAACGTTTGTTGCAATATCTACATTGATGCGGTTTCTCTTTGGTATGTATTCTCTCATGCATTTTCCTGTTACTTGCTTGTGTGAAACATTTGTTGCAATATCTACATTGATGCGGTTTCTCTTTGGTATGTATTCTCTCATGCATTTTCGTATGATATGCATTTGCAAAACATTTGTTGCAATAACTACATTGATGTGATTTTTTGTTCACATATTTAAGCTTCTTTGCGTTGCCCATGGCCAAACGTCCGTTGCAATCGCTGTCATGTTCATTTCTTGCGTGAGTATGTATCACTCCAAGCTTAAGCTTAATACCAGTTTGATGATATTTCAGATGCCGTCTTGTGTGGTGTTTAAATTGATCAAAATATGCAAACAACTTTGCACAATATCTGCAATGATATGGTCGAAGAAACATTTTTGTCTGGCTTCAACAAGAATTCACAATTCAGGATGTCAAGTTGACTGATCGAAATCCATGCATGCGAGACGGCAGAAATAGTAAGGCAGGATCGGCGTTGAGCGCATGTGCAGAGCAATGATATGGGCAATGATATGGCTCATTCTCCGATAAAGTGTGCAACTTTGCCGTTTTGGTGTCGCTCATGTTCGTGTTGCTTGTTTAACATTTGTTTAACGTTGTTAAGCCTATTACAAATGATTTGATTGGTTTAGTTAATACATTAAAGTCACATAAATAACATGTGTGAAGCTAAACATATTAGCACGCCAGGAAAGTAGATAACGATAAATCTGAAAATGCAAAATCTTCAATTTCCCTATGTCGCCAGCCATACTTTTTCTGTTTCATGAGCCCCCGTTCCTAAATTATTCGAGCATATCGAACATAATACACACTATATAACAGCCCGTAATAGGTATTGATAATGACATATAAAGTTTATTTATATTAAAGGTGCAATTCATGATTTTGATGTGGCCTAGTTTCTAGCTAAATAAAAAGAAGAGTACAACATAAATATATACTGAAAATTTCACTTGATTCCGACCTTTCGTTTCCAAGTTACAAGCTTTTCAGCATTTTGAAATCCCCATAGACTACTGTGTTGTAATTACTGTTGGGGCCCCGACAATAATTAGAAAATGACACATTTTGTCTTTTTTCTCGAAAACGCAAGCACATATGAAAGAATGGTTCGGGGATCGTAACATATACCTCTTGAGGATTCTTATGAGATAAAAAAACTCCAATTTGATAGAGGTGACCTTGAGGGTGAAAAGTGGATCATGAATTGCCCCTTTAAGTACTTGATATGGCATAAGAGCTTCAATGTGTCGCCAATATTGCAAACAGATACGTAATCATTTCTACATGTAAAATCGATAACAAAGTGTCAAAATAAATCTGTTGGTGGATGATTCCGCATTAAGTTTATCAAGCAAACTTGAGTGTTGCATAACATATATTTTATATAGAATTATACATTTACAGTAACGATTTACAAGGATATTAATATAAACAAAACTATGTGACGGTCACGTTGAAACAGATACGTAATGGACATTGCTGCCTTCTCGCAAAACGCGGTACACTATGAGCGAAAATACTTCACCACAGTG
>JXSR01S010544.1:0-15638 GCA_000969725.1 Ophiothrix spiculata
ATGAGCCAAAAGGTGATCTCAAATTTGCGATGAGTGAACGATGCGTTCGGTCTTACGATGCTTTAACGATGTGTTTTAATGTTAGTGAAATCGGCTCCAGGAGCTTCATTTCTCTTAATTATCACTTTTTATTGATAATTTTGACACAAAATGTACAAATTTTAGCGCGCTGCATGCGTATTTCATCACTTAGACAGTGTTCACAGTGAGCCAATTTCTCCCGGGTCCCGGGTCCAACCCGGGTTGATAATCAAGTGTGAACAGAAAATAACCTAAAAAAAATCAATCCGGATTGATTTTTTGGAACCTGGTGAAGTGATGGTTTTAATCCGCATTCAACCCGGGTCGGACCCGGGTTGATTGCAGTGTGAACAGAAATGCACGTATCGACCCGCATTACCGGAAGTAGACAAGCATAGTTGAAAAGAAATTGTAAAGATTTCTTGTGATTTTGCAACTTCTTTTAAATAGTTTAAATTCAATATAGTTATTATATTTACTACCTAACATTTACTGAGAAAACAAACAATTTTTGAAGTTAAAAGCTCACGAAAAATAACTAATATTATGCTCTAAAAATAGATGACAACAAATAAGAGAATAAAACACGTGTTCCTTTTAAGCCAATGACGGCGGCATATTATCGCTTTGTTGACAATTTAATATGGCATGGCGAAATATTCTGACATGACTGGAGTAAAAACAGTTCTAAACATCTATGAACCTACAGTCAAACTACAGGTTGTCGCATCTTTCTAAAACAATATTCAAGTTCACTACACGAGACTTTGTTCTCATAATACAGTAAGGCTTCGTCTGATACCCTTCAAATGTTGTTCGGTAATGTAAAACTCAAGATACGTAAGCTTAATCAAGGCCTAAATTATGCGTTCTAATCGTCATTTTTTGCATACTTTTCTCTTATTTTCGATCAATCTGAGACTAGATCTATAATAAATAACTCTTTAATATGAAAACTGTGAAGTTTTATGCAATTCTAACTTCGTATACCCATTCAAAATTCAAAATTTATTCCACCTCTTTTTCACTCCATATAGCTAAAGTCAAAGCTTTACATTAAACAAATAAACAAGCCATACATGACTCAATAACTGTCTATGCGGATCAATTTTCTGGCTGGGCAGTGTGAACGCAAAATTTATCAACCCACGTCCCGGGTCGAATCTGGATAGACTAGGGTCCCGGGTTAATTACCGCACTGTGAACACGCCCTTAGTAGCATATTTTAGCCAATATTTTTCAGACAAATTAAACAGATTTGTCAAAATTTTTGCCCCCCAGAAATTTGTCTTGCTCCTCAAGTTGTACCCCCGGTATAGGCCTATAATGTTGAAATAAAATAGTTGTGTGGATATCCTGTAAACTGTGGGTTTGTTTTATAGCCTCAGTTTCACATCATGTTTGCCTTTAAATACACTCAAAATACATTAAAAAAATCATGTCAAAATAGTTGCAAAAAAAATAGTTCGGGGGGGGGACCCAAAATTTTTCATTAGTCATCATGAGGGGGGAACCCAAAATTTTTAAATAGAAATTAGGGGGGAATCCGAAAAAAATTGATTAAAAAAATCAGTAAAAGCCCATTACCCCCCCTGACGTAAATAGTGAGCGCTCCCTTAAAACAAAGCAGCGTATGACAAGTTTAAGTCGACAGATTTAAAGGGACTAGCCTAGATTCCACTTAGAATTAAAAACTTATGGAAATGCTTTAAATAAAGCTTAAAAGTGTAGTAAAATTTACACAGATTTACCAAATGTCTCAAATTGAGAGCGAATTGATTTGCAATACATCTATATGTGATAGTGGTGTGACTATCCAGTGTTTTCTAAATCCTAAATTTGTACCTCAGATGGATTTACCAGATAAAAGATCAAATGAAGCTCTTGGAGATAAGTTAATACATATCAAAAGAGAAACAATTTTATCAAAAATAATTTTGTTTACCCATCACAGGTGTAGAAACAAGATTTTTTAAAGATTTGAAACTAGAAACACGTTTTCAACCATTTTTTGTCGCCGGCGACAAAAAATACAGCTGGTAAATAATTTCATTTTTTTCCTCTCTTACACAAATTTCAGCAGAAACTACTGGTAGGATATGTTAGTATAATCATGAACTATCGATACATGTGAAAAAAATATAAAGTCAGAAAATCAGCGGACAGGATCTACGTCAGTCCCTTTAAAACAAAGTTAACAATCACTTTGTCAATAGTGAATATCAATTTCTTTCGCAACCAAATAATGCTAATTTCTCTAACTTCTACGCACATTTGAGCAACTTTTGTACTAGCTTCAACTACTTGTAACATTACATTTTCATTCTATTCTCACCCGCTGTTTCATCTAGATCACAGCAGGTGATAGAACAATACAAAAACAATTTGAATAATACACACAAATAAAAATCATTGCAAGAATAGACATGTTTTAGTCCTTTCTTGAAAATATAAACCGACGATGAAGAGCTATTATGGCAGCAAATAGCACAAACAACGGCAGCAAAACCAAAACAGTTGTCAGCAGCAGAAGGTAGTGAACACTTCATGTTCGTTGAGTCTTTAGCTACCTGTATTTTCGGGCTCAGTAATTTTCGTGCACAGCCAATTTTAGACCATTTCACGCATTTTTATTTTCGCGCATGTGAACATTGACCGAGTATGGAATTTCCTTTGTAACAAATAACAAATTTGCGGTACATTTATTTTCGCGCTAAATTAATTTTGCGCGAAAATAAACGTAGCACGAAAAATACCACTTATACAGTAATTGATTTCACAAGGTTAAGTGATACCTATATGTTTTTACATTGTTCCTGAGGTTAACAGAAATGTGATATTTCTGGACCTAGGTAACCTAGTTACCTTGGTTATCTACGGTATGTTTTCCTCATTCCTGAGGTTAAAAGAAACAACATATCTCTGGAACTACGTACCAATAATGATGGGGTTGAGATCAAAATGTTGCAATTCAAATGCACAAGTAGATTGTATTAAAGAAAATTTCCTACAAGTGACTCATTGAGTCATGCCTTTCTTACATGTGTGTGGGACCCTAACTCATGTATTAATTATGTGACTTTAGTTCACTTGATCCATCTTATATGGTCACACCAAAAAAATTAAGATCTTTACAATACAACTACATGTTCTTGTAAATTCAGACCTAAAGCTGACTTAACCCAGTAAAACATTTTAAGATGTCTGGGCCCATATTCATGAAACACCGCTAACTCTAGTTGCCTGCTAACTCTTTGTCTACCTGTCAAATTTTGACAGGTATACAATAGGTTAGCAGCCAACTAGAGTTAGCGGTGTTTCATGAATATGGGCCCTGGTCCACGCATACTGGTACACACTTGTTTTGATCTCGCAAGTGCAGCAACATGCATGCGCAGTATAGACGAATCCGACCGCGCATGTTGATTTGTCTCAACCGTGTGTGGCGCTGTTGCGTCCGCCATTGAGGGGGGCCATCGGGGGCCACATTTGTATACCTTATACGTTGTATATGCGGATCGGTATTAATTTTCATGGCTTTTCTTGGTGTTTTCGGTTGTATTTTTTCAAAATATATATAGGATAGTAAATTCACTTGCATTAAAAAGGAAAGCTTTAGCGAAAAATAAATGTTCAATGTCGTGATACTCGTGGAAAGAACTTGAACTTACTAAAAGCCAATGATGATAGCAGAAGTTGCGCAAATTCAAGTTGTCACTTATAAAGCCGAAGCCGTCAGATTGTTGATATTCTTTTTTGCACCTTCTTGAAAAAAAAATGGGATCTGCTTACTTTGAAAATGTTATTAAAAAGACAAAAGATAATGTTTCTAGCTAAAAACTCCGTTAAATAGACAGATGATTCAAAAACAGGAAAACACTTGCGCATCCGTTTGACTAGGCCTACTACCATAACAATTGTTTCCGATTTTATTATTTTCAAAATTAAGATTAAAAAAATCATTTGAAGTGTGTTTACCGGGGTGCTTACATAGTGGGCCTAAAAAGTTTATTGTTCACGGGATCCCAATCATTAAACTTACCCTATAGTCACTTGTTCGCGTTTAATATTATACCATCTTCATCATATCGGTAGTATGGTAACGAAACAAAAACGTATCAAAAACAGTTCAACATGTCCGATTATGAATGGCACGCGCGTAAATAACAAACGCGTGCTTTTAGAACAGCGTTCTTACAACGCACGTCAAATTGCGTATTTTAGCAACCACATAATTCATCAGTAATTCCATTCAGTAAAAAGAGAAGTTCGATAGAATATGTCCCGGGATAGGCCTAAAAGACTGACATCTCAATATATTGACCATGGTAACAACTACTAAATTGGCCCCCCGTAATGGCGGCGACGCAAGAGGGCGGTCTTTCGAGAGTGCTTTGTCGGATTTGTCTATACGCAGTGTAGTGTTTTGAAGCCCAAAAATGTCACATTTACTCATTTTTTCGCAAAAAATAGGTTGATGACCCCCACTTATGTTTTTAATTGAAAGAACATACTTGTGTGCAAATTTTGTGAAAAAATTGACACAAAATATCAGTGGGAAGTTTATGAATCAACCCCGGAATCAACACTAAATAATGTCACTTTTGCCATATTTCCCATACACCCCTGTACTAATTTTTCCCAGTAAGCTCCAAAAATGCTGCTTTTAAACTGACTCGCATGCAAAAATGAGTCCGGTGACCCCTAATTTTTATTTTGAAAATCGGTTCTACATCGATAAAATATTATTCATGCCGATTTTTACCAGCAAATTTCAGTCAGATCTATCATGGACCAGACACCGTAACGTCTTTCTTAAAAATGAAATTATGTATGCCGAATCTTAATTATGGTAATTTTGTCAAAATCAGAGATTACTGTTAGTGAAGATCGGTCACTTTTTATGGATGTATCTTATTTCAAAAACATTATCCTTGATACTCTGGGTTTCATGCATTTACAATCATCAGGCGATTACAGCCACTACAAAGGTAATTACAGCACTACAACGTTGACTTACATCATCATATTGGAATGTGGCATTGCCGTTTCTCTGTGTATCTCTTGACTGAAAAATAGCTGTGAAGAAGAAGGGCAGAAACATCAAAAACATGGTAAAAACTGCTTTCACTGACTGGTAAAGTAACCAACATGTGAGTATGCATGCGAGTGTCTCATCAAGGTGCAGTATTGCATCTATTGGCAGCATTGTGCCGTTCTTGAAAAAAATAATGGGGTATTGCCATTGAATGGGAAATATTTGTCAAAAGACACAATTCTGCACGTCACTGGAGTGTCTACAGGTTGTGCTTAGATTCAATGAGGGGTGATATTTTTTATTACTACACCTCTTGAATATTTATAAGTCAATACATTCTTTCTATTGGTTTAATAGTGGAGACGCGCAAAAGGTATTTTTGGCTACTTTAAGCGTGTGCGTTAATACTCAAGCACTGCCGGGCGGGTATGCGTTTACGCGTTGCGCCTGTTTGTTTTACACTCACGCGGGGAAAGTAGTAAAAACTTCCGCATGGTACTACCGAATGGCTCACAGAAAAAAGTATTGAATTTGTTCATTTTTGATTTATTTTCAAGTTATATTTTGACTTTTTTGAGGTGTAGTAAAACATATACAACATGGTTTCTTTCAGAGAAGTATTGCAAAATACTGTCCCTTGGATGATGGAGTCTCCATCATCCAACACCTCGGGGACAGTATTTTGCGAAACTTCCCCTCAAACCATGTTGTATTTGTATACCGTCACATGAATATAAGTAGTTAATATTTGTTTTATATAACTCATCTATAGATTCTAGTTATTTGATAACACATTTAAACTACTGTACTTGCCCATTACACATGTAGCAGAAAGCAATAGGGCCTAGATCCCTACTGTACACTGTAGTTTTGATACACTATCAAACGGATGAAAGTGATAGTAAAGACTATCAAACGGATGATAGTGATAGTAAAAATGACAACTGGTCATGTGTTACAATCTTAACAATCAAATGACTAGAATCTATGGATGAGTTATATAAATCTGATTAACTTATATCTGATGTTTTCTTAAAGATTCTTTCACTATACACTGTTAAGTGAAAGTTCCTCGTTTTGGAACTAGTCCTCGTTTTTCTAAAACGAGTAGGGTACTCGTTTTTCTAAAACGAGTAACAAAACAAGTAGCAAAACAAGGCAATTACCTCGTTTTGCTACTTGTTTTGTTCCTCGTTTTAGAAAAACGAGTACCCTACTCGTTTTAGAAAAACGAGGACTAGTTCCAAAACGAGGAACTTTCACTTTACAGTGATATTTATTGCTCTAGGGGATAATCCTGAAAACTATCTAGCCAAGGTGACTTGGGGCTATGGGCTTATTTCGCTGCGCTCCGACGTTTTATCTAAAATAAGACGCCGGTAACCGCTAATCAATCTAAGCACTTGATTGGCCCGTATCCTGAAGGCATTAGTCTTCAGCGTCAAACACTTACACGCGTGACGCATTGGTGATTGCGCGAATTTCTTGTAACGCGTAGTTAAAAGCCGTGCATCATGCAGAGGTCGTGCATGTAAACATCGCCATTTTGTCAACCTCTTCACCAAAACCTTCCAATCATGAACGAGTGCCGTGTAGTTAGATAGGGCGAGTGAGCTGTCAAGTTGTGTAATTCTACTGGTCACAATTTTGCCTTTAATTATGATCAGCCGTTACCTGCGATGATGGGCAGTCTGATCCATATAGTAAAGCGCCCACATCGAAGGTATCAGCGTATGGGCTTATTAGTCTCCTATCACTGTTGCTGCCAAAATGGAATCAGATTTTCTAAAATTTGTAGATGACATACACCCCACAGCAGACACTAAAGAGTGGACAGAAATTTTGAATGGTATGTCTCTTTCTGAAATTTTACAGGCAAGGCAAACTGGTGTACTGCAAGAATGTCTAGACCCTTTAGTAAAAATGAAACATTGTTGAAAAAATGAAGTTATATCTGCTTTAGAGTCTTAAGCAGATACAGTAGAAACTCATTATAACTAAGTTGCTGGGGACAGACAAATTACTTTTTTGTATCCAAATTTCGTTATATCAGGGTTTTTAAAACAATAAAAAACAAAAGAATCTATTAGTAAAATGGTACAGGAAATTTTACTACTTTATAACAGGACTTTTCATATATCAGATTTTGTTGTAATGAGTTTCTACTGTATATCTAAGTTAAGAGGAATATCATAACCTAGGTTCTAATTCTCCTTTATAAATTCCTTGGTTAATACTCTTTGTTACCCCCTGTTTGTTCATGCAATACGGAAAGATATCTATGGTTGGGTGCTGTATCACTGATACAGCACCCAACCATAGATATCTTCCATATTGCGTAAGAACAAACAGGGGGTAAAGAATTTATCACTTGGTGTAGGCATGGATCTTATTATTAAAACGTAAATTATGCAGAATTAGATTTAAAATTTACCTAAATTATCTTCATAAATGGTAAAAGTCAACCAAGCAATATGGATTTGCCAAACAGGTAATATATAACTGTATTGCACAGTCTAAGGATAAGTTTGCGTGCGCGACTTTTGCAAGCGCGCAATAAAAACACATCACGCGCAGTCATCACTGCGTGATAACTTTTTGATTACATGGTCAAGGTTATTTTTAGACTTAAAATAATTGGCTTTCGACCAATGGGATTCAATGATTTAAGTCAACCAAGTGATAATAATATATCTTAAACCTAAGCTTTTAATACTCAATAACTCTTACTTGTTAAAGCTCTGAGACGCACCACACAAGCAACAAAGTCATCAAAATTGATCCGACCACCAGTTGAATATCTTTTGACTAGCACATGAAGCGCTTGTGGGCTTAAGTTATAACCTGAAAAAAGAAGACAAAATATAAAACTTTATAAATCAGTTCAAATGGGACCCAAGTCTGCACTATTGTTCAGGCTGTGGCGTACACCTTTGTTTTTGGCGGACATTTTATTTTGAATCGCCCGTGTCATAATACGAAATATGTATAGAGTAATAGACATTTACTATCTGATAATTATTCCAAAATTTTAGAACATGAAAAAATTGCGTTTTCAAGATACACTACTTTTTGTAAAGTGGCATTTTACATAGAAGTCAATGGGCAAATGGTTATAGAGGGCGCTATAACCCTCTATTTTTAGCCATTTTTAGACCTATTTTTGCCTCTAGCAAACAAACGCAATTTTTTGATTGCATGAAATTTACAGGATTCTTCCTCCATGCATAGAGCTACCTTGTCATGGTTGTATCTTTTTATGACTTGGGCTATAGTTTATTAAATGTCCTATATTTACCTGCTTAAGAAACAAGGGTGCGTAGCCAGCACGGGGCAAGCAAGGGGGGAGGGGGGCAGACTGCCCCCCTGACAAAAAAATTGAGCGGGAAATCGGGAAGCAGCGGGAAAAATCGGGAAGGACAAGAAAAATGAGACAGCAGCTGCAAGACAGGAAACATTGGAAAAGCAGAAAATCGTGTCAAGAGATGTGCAGAAAACGCTTACTTAAAATTCAATAACTCTGCAACCATATATCAGAATTCTTGTCTACAAATAGGTGGGTGTGCATGGACAAAATCATCGTCCTGATAACATATTTTCAAATAAAAATGGTCTATCATATAGCGCGTAATCCAGAAAAACATCTGAAAAAGTGTCTAGAAACACTTGATTTAAGTAACAAAACAAAACTATCAAGCCAAGTTAAACTCATGCCTGCTTGAATATGAGCTATGTGTCAACGTGTGTGTAGGTCAGCGGTGTGAAATATCAACGTTCTCCTACCAAGTAATAATGGGTAAATGAAGTATCTAATATAGTTCCATGTAGTTCACCAATATAGATGCCTCTAGGAAAAGAATAATTTCTATACTCGCAACTTACCAAAGCTGGTGACAGCTTGATGCAATTCATGTGGCTCTACAGTTCCGGATCTATCTGCATCAAACCGGATAAATGTCTGCTTCCATTGGTTGATTGCGGTCCACAGCTCCTTGAACTCATTGAACCCCATTGAACCGGAATAGTCTCGCTATCAATATCAAAGTCAAGGAAGATCCTCAGTACTAGTATTACCAAGAATATGATGAATCTTTATGCTAGATCAAACGGATATGGGTCTATACTGAAATAATTATATTATTGTTGTCCTATGGTTATTCCTATGGAGTCCATTGCAGGGTGCACTACACTAGCACTAGTTTAGTGCCATATGTCCCTCCCCCTCTGACCAACATCACCTGACAAACAGCTAGTGATCGCTTCGCGCCCGCCGCGAGCCTCGTTGCGGTGCTTTGCACTGAGACGGCACTTCGCACCGCTGCTGGGTCCTAGGGAACAAGGCTTGTTCTAGCACTACACTAAATAACTAGCGGTCGCTATCTGGCATTTCTAAAATCGGCAAATTGACTGCCCTCTCCTAAATGAGGACCTCAAAATGTATGGAAGGGCAATATGTTTGGTCAATATTTTGTTCTAATTATAGAGTTTGGTTTATCTAAAGTTGCTCTGATGCCATTTTTGATCTCCACTAAAACTAGTTTAGGGTCGGCCAAAATGAAAAGTTTTCCTCCAAAAGGTCAACTTTTTGAAAACCTGCACTCCCCTTGAAAAAATCCTGGCTACGGGCCTGTTTGTGTTACTAGATTTTTTGTGCTGACAGACTTTTTGTAAAGTGGGTTTTACTGTATATGGGCATTTTCACGAAAAAGTGGACATGAGAAAAATATTGAAAAAAGGATGCAACTACTCAATGAAAAATGCTTCCACCATATATTTGGTATCAAAAGAAAGCTATTTTGAAGCTCTTTAAAATGAACCTAATTTCCTGACCAGGCTTTACGGTTCAGTGCACCCAAAAATCAGCGGACAAATTGTCCTTCCGTGACCGTCCTTCCGTGACCATGATCCCTTCGCATTTCGCATTGTTAAAACATAACCGTAGGGAATATTTTGATGTGGAATGTGGCAAACTATTGCAGAAACCCCAAGCAATGCATTCAGTAACTTTGAAATAAAATTTCTTCATACCTTTCATAAAAATTTTCAAAAATGCACTCATGGTGAAAAACCATGTCCGTTTTGCTGCCCTTCCGTGACCGACCTCATTAATATGCATATTTTGCGACTGAGGCATTTTTATGAAAAAATTGCTGTTGAATATGAATGCTTTCAGGTATACTCAACTAAATATGGAATTAGTTTTATTTTATCCAATTCAATTTTGGCAATGTATGTGTTTGAAATACAGAAAAATTGTGTGATTGTCCTTCCGTTACCGTGAAAATGCCCATATCTACTTATCAAACTATATTTTAGTAGCAAAGTGTAGCCCTTTACAAGACTTGCTATTAAATTTATCAGAGTTTAAATTAGGGTTACCCTACATCTATTTTAAAATCCCTTTTTATCTATATTTTGTGTTACCAGATTTTTTGTGCTGACAGACTTTTTTGTAAAGCGGGTTTTACTGTATATCTACTTATCAAACTATATTTTAGTAGCAAAGTGTAGCCTTTTTACAAGACTTGCTATTAAATTTATCAGAGTTTAATTTAAGGTTACCCTACATCTATTTTAAAATCCCTTTTTATCTATATATTTGAAGGCTCTTGAAGAAAACATTTTACCTTTTAGTTACCATTAGATTTCCAGGGGGGAGCAGGAAGTTTTTTGAAAAAAAATTCCCCCTCCATAGGCAGAAGAAAAAAAAATCACCCCTGAACATGGAATAGGGAAAAAACACAGTAATTTCTAAGAAAAAAATTCGCCCCCGAACGGGAGGCAAAAAAAAAAATTAACCCCGAACCCAACTTCCTGCTCCCCCCCTGGAAATCTAACGGTGCGCCCCTAAATTGCAATTGCAAAAGGATACGTCCAGCATAGAAATCATGACACGACAGGTCTCCATGCTGAAAGCTGGAACACAAAAAAGAACAAATATTGATTACAATTATCTTACTCTTATCATACCAAGACCAATTGAAACAAATTATACGATCTAATTCATTGGGTTAGGTCGAAAACATAGTCGTCCTCCAAACAAAATTTTAGCTTCCAAACATTTGGTTGTGACGTCAAAATGACGATTGACTCCAAATAAAATATCTTCAACACCGAGTTGAGACCAAATACAATTTCGCGCTAGATTGTACATGTATTGAATTGCAATACAATGCACCAAATGTTTGTTACCGGTTCATGCTTTAAATTTGATGGCAAATATTTGATGACGTCACAACTAAATGTTTGGTAGCTAACATTTGTTTTGGAGGCCGACTATGTTTTTCAGCCTTACTCTTATCATACCAAGAGCAATCGAAAGAAAGTATGCCGTCTTATTCATTGGGTTATTCACTCTAGCTCAGTCAATAGGGCCAAGTAAACATAGATGAACAATATAAACATAGATGCACCTAGCTCAGTCATGTTTTCTATTCATGATTATATGTAAACTCTAATACATTGCTGAATTATGCTGAAGAATAAAAAAACGTCTTGAATAATTGTATGTTCATATTTACATCTTTTTCACCATGAAATGAAATGAATTCGTATCAAGCACTTGGATATCATTTGACATCAACACCCGAGTTGTTTTTTTTGTAGTTCAATGATCAGTAGGTCACATGTATAATTGACCAGACATAAGGCCAAAGAAAAAAAATAGTCTGTCTCAGCTTTCCGCGTGCATAGCTTTTTAAAATCCAAATTTAGCGCATTTCTTTTTTTTAAAGGTTTTTGAGAGATTTTCAGTTTTTTCATCTTTTTTTCCTACTACTGGAAAAAATGTTGAATAGTGGTCAAAAAATGCAATAAAAAAAATGGAGGGGGGGTATTTCTGCATCCGCATAGCCCTTTTTTACTAAAAAACAACAACCGCATAGCGCTTAGGGTTTTTACCTTAAGTAAGCTGAGACAGTTTTTTTTTTGGCCTAATATCATCTTGCATTGGCAGTTCTGGTGGTAGAGCGCAATTTGATAACTGATAACCGTAAGGTTCAAATCTTGGTAGAGGAATTGGATTTTTTTTATCTGGCTCCTAGGATAAAAATATAATTAATTTGTCAATGCAGTATGGAATTAAGTAGTATTATATAACTCATCCATAGATTCTAGTAATTTCATGGGTAAGATTGTAACACGTGACCATTTGTCATTTTTACTATCACTATCATCCGTTTGATAGTCTTTACTATTACTTTCATCCGTTTGATAGTATATCGTCTCTTATCGTACTGGATTGAAAACTACAGTGTACAGTACTAGTAGGGACCTATTGCTTTCTGTGCTACATGGGTAATGGTTAGGTACAATAGTTTGAATGTGTTATTAAATGACTAGAATCTATAGATGAGTTATATAAAACAAATATTTAACTGCGTATATTTGTGTGATGGTAAAAATATACCATCTCTCATTGAGATGGTATATTTTTGAAAGATTGAGCCTATTGGGTCATGAAATTGAACAATCAATCTTTCAATGAGGGATAGTATATTTTTCACCATCACACTCATAAGCAGTTAATATTTGTATAACATATCAAGCATAAGAACTCACGTTGATAACCCCCGCTGATGCCGCTGTGTGTGAGAGCTGTCTGTAGTTCTTTACAGTCAATTTGCTGGTCCTGTATGAAAAGAAGATGGTTATTCTTTATCTAACTTTTTTTGAAGGCTGTGATCACATAGAAGTATATGGTATTTGCTAAATGCTCCCGGGGGAGGCACTCATATTGAAAATTGACGTATACCATATACCACTGCGTATACTTCTATGCGATCGCAGCCTTAAACACTTCCATTATCCGTATAGCTTCCTCTGGTTACATGGAAATTAAAGAGGAAGTATCACAAGGTCAAAATAATAAAATGATTTATTACATCTCATAAATATTCATGAAGAAATCATGATCATTTAAATATTTGCCGGTCACAAACTACTTCTCGGTTGGTAGTTTTTACCACTTTCCCTACAACCTCAACTTCAGAGTCACAGTGAGATGTAATAGAACAAATACTACATGATTTTACCCGTAAAGTAGTGATCTATCAAATTTTTTTTGTCATTTTTTGCCAAAATTGACATTTTTGGTCAAAGACTGATATCATCATCATGTTCAGGATAAAAACCCGCTTCTAAAAATGAATACTTTTATATAGTTTATGCAATTAGTTTAAGAGTTAGAGTATAAAACGGTTTACGCCATTGGAAGGTCTACCCCAGCCTTAATATACTCTTGGGGAAATTGTACTCAAAACCACCTTTAAATACATCTCTGCTAGCTATTTGACCAATAAAGAAGACTATATGGACTTTGAAGTTTCTTGAGTTGTTCTAGACCACTTACCGGTCCTGCAACTGCACTAAAGAATGGCCAGAGTGGATCCTGTGAGAGAAGAAAGAAAAGATAGAACGATTCCACATTAAAAAAACATTCACATCTATGAGTTTATGGGAAATAATACTGGGATCTTCGTCAGATACTACAATAACACTGTCGTCAGTACATAAAAGGAGTTTATTTTCAATTGAACTATTACCATATCGTTACTGTAGCAGCAAGGATTTAGCCAGGATTTGAAAGTAGGGCATCCAGGCCGGCTGCAATCAAGACATCATGACGTCAGCATGATTAATATTCATACTTGACAAAGAAGATGATTAAGTTAGACCAAAATGGCGACCTTTTCACAAACAAATGAAAACACAACATGATATAAAGCCCACTTGTAAGTTCACAAGGTACAATAAATTGATCACATTGAAGATAAATTCTAACATTCAACATTGAATTTCATATGGTAAAACACATTTTTTGACGCCTTGTGCATTTTACAGGTGTAACATTTTACAGGGCATCCATTTTCGTGATCAGCGTCCAAATGACAACTGGACGCCCCTCTGGCTAAACCCTTGTGTAGCAGATATATAAAAGAGGGCTGAGGATGCTTCCTTGTGGAACCCCACAGGTGACTGTTTTGAAGTCTGGGGACGTGCCGTCTGTAGATTTGCTGGGTTTGCTGCACATGTTTTTGGTGACTCGCTGGATCAGGATTGGTCTGCACATAGTTCTGTTGTACTTGGTTTGGCTGTAAAGAGTGCTGCAGCCATAGAGCTCTTTCATTTTGGCTTAAAGGTTATATGCAAAGAAGGTGAACACTGAGCAGTAATGAACCAATTAACACTAATATAGGACGAATACACAACAATTCCTGCATTGTTTTGCTTCACCAAAATCACCAACTTCAATTGGGGATCATGGAGGACGCCATATTGGATTTGATGAAAGGTCAGCTGACTGGAGGGATACTAGCAAAGTGTTATTTCATGTAAACTTATTTTTATTGCAAACGTCATGATCCAGGATTAAAATAAATTTGCTTTCGATTGATACCAAATTTGACACATTTCTGAGAATCACGTTTTCTAAGACGGAAGAACATTTTCAACATCAACATTTTGGGTATTTTCTTGATTAGAAATGATTAAATAAAGGTTTTTTTGAATTCATTACACCCATACTACACCTACATAAAATGAAAATTTAGAGCTTTCTGAACATTTTTAGGATCAGAAGCATTGCGCATAAATCAACAAATGGAATTTCCCAGAGAGGTCAGATTAGCACACGATTAAAAATAGCTATATCTTACGCTCTTTGACATGATGAATTTTAACTTGCGTTGAATTATTTAGAGCTCTTTACAGAGACTTCAGTTAGGACTTTTTGTGTGTAGTGTTAGGCCAAAAAAAAATTGTTGTGTTGCCCTCAGCGACCGACCCTTTTCAAAATTTTTTTTAAAAAATAGGGTCGTGAAAGCACCCAATTTTGCTCAGATTGGGTGTTTTTTGAGAAAATATTTTGAAAATAGTGGAAAATGCACCCAAATTTCATAATTTAGGTGTGGTTTTTTTTTTAAATATTTTAAAAAATTTTTACCACCATTGGATTTCTTTTTTTAATGCTCTTTGGCTGTCTCCGAGTCTTTCCAATGATACCAAATTTGTTGGGTTGAAATAAAAAATGTAAAATCTGTTGATCTCGCTACTATACTCGCGTGAAGAAAACCTTTTCATTTTTACGCGTCTAGTGCGATGAGGTTATAAAGTTCAAACGCAACTCACGCGATACTCGTGAGCTCTGGTGATTTGACTTGCATGACTTGCTGTTCTGTTGCTGTGTGCCTTGATGATCGATTTGATTGGTTTGTTGTTCACGCACGGTGCGATTTGGTCCCGCCCAGAATGAAAAGGTTTTTTCAGATGACTTACTACAACCAATGCAAATGAATTGATATACAATAATACATGTTATTATTTTGGTTATTGAACTTGAGCAGCCTGAAGCTGAACAAACGAGTCCGAGACACAACATTCCGAAAACGGCGCTATAACTGATAATAGCCAGATAGCTACCCTCTTATAAATAGCTAGCTATTATGGCTCTTTTCCATTCACTTTGTACATATAAACACCAAAATAGATAGCTATTGACCAATATGTAGCTATTCGGCTATTACCACTTTTATTTCTGGACTTAGAAATAAAACAGCGCCAAAATGGTATGTAATAAGCT
>JXSR01S010545.1:27430-39970 GCA_000969725.1 Ophiothrix spiculata
GAATTGGACGAGTGGATACGGTATATTTGAATTCAAACAGTTAAAATGAAGAATCATAAACATCTAAGGACATCCATATGCGTATTTTTTTTTTTTTTCAAATTGTCTTTGGCATGAAAAAAGGACAAATTAATGTACTTTTTACTATGATGCTTAAAGAATCCATGACAAAGAAACCACCTCTTATTTAAGTTTATACAGTTTCAAGTCCCTTTTTGCAAATATTTTATGTGACGTTCCAACAAAATTCCAGCACAAGTACCAAGCATAATCCCTTTTACTGGTAATAGTTGTTTTTCTAAAAAAATGACATGAAACATTTTATGATGAAAATGATATCAAAAGATGAAAACCGCTAGATTATTTTAAAGTGGCATCGGTGACTTTCAAATGTTAAGAATGCCAAATTCCATTAACAAGGAAATGGTAAGTGTCAATTTTAGCAACATGTAAGAGCAGACCCTATTGCTTATAGTGGATTTCGTAACATTTTGTTGAAAGTTTTGCTGGACATGATAAGGCACCGGTACTTGAAGGTAATGACGGAGCTAGACGGGACAATTCCTCCTGACTAAATTTTTAAGTACATGTGTAATTGAAAACGCATAATTTGTACACATTTTCAGAAGCGTGATCAATGGTTTACTAAATTAAAGACGATCGCTGTGTTAATTTTTTACAGTTCAGTGTTACAGAATTTGTTGGTCAGTGGTGGGAAGATTTTGAAAAAGATTTACGCCTTATACACAAAATGTAACGCGCGCATTTGTTATTTACGCATTGCCGTCCCGATAAGCGGCAAACAACACGAAAAATACCACAAAACAGTATCGAGTGCTACCGACTCGACGGGCTTTCAGTGGAGAAACTGTTAACGTGTGGTTTTTTTATACTACAAAATGCTGATTTTTCAAATAATTTGCTACCTGTAGATTTTTTTTTCAAATTAATTGTGAATGTCAAGAGGGTGTCAAATCGAGAATAAAATTATGGGGTCACTGACTGTTTTAAAAAGATAGCGTGAGAGGAAATTACATGGGGTACAATTTAAAAAGAAATCATCACAGGAGATGTCGAAATTCGGTTTTATAGATAAAAAGTTAGTTACGTCAAGCAATCTAACGCTCGAGATTTAAAGTTATCGTACATTAAAAGAAAAAAGGTGGTATTACCCTTAATGAGGGAATGATAACTCAACGAAAAAACGTTTCTCACAACATTGTTGGTGAAAATTAAAAGTCAGTGAATGTTGTAAACGAACAGAGAACTATTAGTAATTCCTGAATAAAGTAAGATAAATGTAAAAAGTATGTTATACACAGGGTCAAGCCACATACCTTTGTTCAATATGTCATTAGGTGTTTAAGAACACTCATCAAAACACCCATAGTCGCAAAAGTAGCCTCAGTGGAAATATACAACAGGTGGATTAACATGGATGCTATCAATGTTTACATCCATGTTACTGCAAAATAGCAATGATAGACATCAATTAAAGAACTCTTTGTTTTTTGAGAATGACAAACAGCCCACACTCTCAAAGTTGTATCAAACTATGAATATTGAAGTCTACAATAATTATACTTTTTATAACTTACAGGATACATAATGCACAACGCAGCAAGGAACAAACTATTGCATTTTGCAAAACACGTTTTATTTTCTTAAGTAGAGACAATATTTAACACTCGGAAAAAGAAATTATTCGCCTTATCTGGCAGTATATTTAGGAAATATTACAGCCAAATAGCCCGCTTCTCCAAAGATTTACCAGTCCGAAGGTTCGTTTGTCCGAATATGAATAGGGTTCGCTAGTCCGAAAACCACAAATAAAAATAAAACTCGTAAATTTTATAAGGTTCGCAAAAATGAAAAATATTTTGAATCAATAGGTATTTTAGAGCACTATTATTTTACGAACACATTTAGTACATGTAATTTTCCGAGAATAAAGCTCAGAATAATCTTTCGAGACATCTAATCTATTAATGTGGTAAATGTAGTCTAATATTTAAGATTTTAAGCATAGTATGATTTTATTTTCAGAAAGGCCGTATCTGCCAATCAATGAACATTTTACTATTCTTTCTCTCCAATGCTCATGAAAGAATATACCCGTATATCTTTTAGTAAATAAAAATCTTTACTCTTTTATTACCGTAGGAAAACTTTGAAGTAACTGGAGATTTCAGGGTTACAGTTTAAAAAGTGAAGTGACTAATGCTACTCGATAAGCCACTAAAGTGTCAAATTATATCCTTGACTCGCTTGTGTTTTTAAGAATATTCATTTTCATTTACACACACGCACTTTGCCTCAGGGGTCCATTACCGTATTAGTTACCAGCATTTATCTTTTCGTTTAAAAGAGTAACCTGCATGGTCCTCAAATGACACTGATCAGATACTTGATCAAAACCGAGACGTACTTTTTATTGACTTTTAATTGCTTCTTCTGATTTTGACATGTATCATTAGGTCGAATGCCAAAACCGATTCAGATAATCATCAAGCTGATGTTAACATATCGACATCAGCAGCAACCTACTTCAATGATAATGCAACATTAAGGCGCAGTATTGTATCTATTGGCAGAATTGCGCCGTTCATGGAAAAAATGAATAGAGTATTTCCATTAAGGGCACAGTTAACCCCTCATTTTCTGAAATATTTTATGCTTTGTAACTCAGACACCGATAAATAAATCCATATAAAAGTATACATTTCGAGATGTGGATTTTCACGTCCACAATTGGCCCAAAATATTTTTTGTGTGTCATTTTTGGCCTATTTCAGGGCTATTTTTTGCAATATTTCAATAAGTAAGGTAAAAATCAAAAATTTGAGAAATGCGTTCCTAGACATGTGTTTCTAAATTCTAAAAAGCATACGAGGTCCAACTTAAATTTTTCAAAATTTAGTTATGTTGTTTAAAAATTAATGGTCCAAGAACAAGGGTTTTTTGGACCTTGGTCCAAAATCGTACATTTTGGTCCAAAACTGACCTAACCATCATCTTCTACATGGAAATCCACATCTAGAAATGTATACTTTTATATGGATTTACTTATCGGTTGCTGAGTTATAAAGCGTAAAAAGCATAACAGTGCCATTAAATGGGACAATTTTGTCAAAAAGATACACTCCTGCACCTTACTCTAATGCGACTGATACTGCTTGAAAACCGAATCGATGCTCCGACAAAATGAGCAGAAACTCGCGAATACTAAGACTGGCTTTTCAACCCATTGGAATTGTCCATATATTCAGGTTTAACATGTCACAATCAGTCTACCAAATAACGTTGAACTTCCATTCACTGATATATGAATAATATTATTAATTATATGTCTGAGAGTTCCGGTATGAGACCGTTTTTCACAAATTAAAAACAAATCATGCATCGAATATATGTTACGTTTACAATCGTAAGCGACAATTATCCTGACTTTGATCTGGCCAAAGAAAAAAAGAACTCTGTCTCAGCTTCCCGCGCGCATAGGGTTAAAAACTCCAATTTTACCGCATTTCTCTTTTTTTTAAAGGTTTTTAGGAGCTTTTTTGCTTTTTTCTTTTTTTCTTACATCGAATGATAAAAAAAAGGGGGGGGGGGAATCGGCCGCGACGTTTTTAGTGACCTAAAAACGTAATAAAAAAGATTTCCACGTCCGCGTAGCCTTTTTTGACAAAAAAAAAACCGCGTAGCACTTAGGATTTTTGGCCTAAGTAAGCTGAGACAGAGTTCCTTTTTTTGGCCTTATTTGCATTTTTAAACTCCCGTCCGGGTATTTTAACAAGTCTTACACTAACGTGACTTTGACACCTGGAGCTGCAATAACAAACTCGTCTGATCTGAAATTCCAACAATTCATGGTAATTGATAATTTAAATGGATCGCCAAGTAACATTTGGCTTAAGATGTGTCTATAGAATAGAAGGTGGCCATATCACAAGGATCTCAAGTACTATCTTATATTCACGGCAATATGTGATCTCTTTATCCTTGCCTATGGGACAACTTAACCTTCGACGTAAGTGATAATATTAAAAATCTCTATGCACCTATTAGAAAACTAGTGGAGGAAGTCTTACTAACCTTACGTTGCGGGCCAATACTTCAAGACATTATTATCTTTCATCATTTTCTTAAGCTTGAAGATGTTTATATTGTGTAATCTAATTTCGTTTTTAAATAATAATTATATATAACTAGCATTTGCATTATTATTTTGTTTGCTTTATTATTTGGCATCATTTCAGTTAGAAAATTATATGTGCGAAAATCCCTGATGAAAAAGTGCTTAATTTACATCCATCAAGTGAGAAAAAATTGACTTTGTCGCAAAAACTATCGTTAATAAACTAGCCACAATTATATTAATATTCCAAAGAATTGTTTCTCTGAAGTTACGTTTTAATACTAGCCATGGTAAGGTAAATATGATTTACAAATATTTAAAAAATATACATTGATAACGATCGAGATCATTTTGATGATTAACTTTCCTCAATTTATAATGGTATTAGCTTCATATTTTCAGTAAATCGAAGTCTTTCTAAATATCTTCATATGTACTCATCTATTAACTTTGTATAAATTTATTGTCAAAATGATGTCCTATATATTGTATTCTTAGCGTATGTCAGAGCCTTCTTGTCTTGTACCGCTGCTTGTTCATAAAATGTTGCAGAAAATATTTTTGTTGGCCCACCCTGCAGAAGTACAAATATGATTTGCAGTTTTACATAAGTATTGTCAATATGGCCTGATGCCATTAAAAAGTTTGTTGATTGACAAAGACATAAACATTCATGCAACACTATATGATGTGAAATAAAATACCAATCAGTATGGCTGTTAAAATGCATAATTGAAAGACGTCTTCTTCATTTTCGACTTTAAGTCGTCCTCCAAAGTTTGTTCATTAGGATAGTTTCCCAACAACAATATGCTTCCAGACTCCTCTATTCAATATTAGTTGGTCTGCAGGGGCTATGTTGTTAACGTTGTAGTTGTCACAGAACTGCCTGATGTCTTCCAACCACCTTTTCTCTTGTGTTTCTCTATATTGTTGTTAGTCTTTCTTTAGAGCTCTCTATGTCTCTAGGCTGTTGTCCTCTGTGTGGCATTTTAACTGGATTTGGGGGTACTGTTTATTACGAACAGTGTTTTGACGTTGCTTTGACCACTTTGTATGAACTTTGATAATTGATGGTTTTTGGCAAACTGCGTTCTTCGTGCAAGCAGTTGTGACCATATTCGGTGACGTAACCAGAGGGGCAGGGGGCGGGAGCCCCCCCCCTCCCTTGACGAAACCCTCCCCCTTTCGCCCCCAATGAAATTTGACTTTGTACATGGGTCTATGGAGAACTCCTAATTTTGCTTTGTTCTCCCCCCCCTGGAAACATGTCTGCCCCGTCTCGCCCCCTAATTTCAAAAAGTCTAGTTACGCCACTGATATTTTGCTTTAATCGATTCGTATTTATAATCAAGGGATGCGTTTTTGCGGCTTAGCTTGTTTAGTAAGGAAGCACTGAAGGGACATGACGAGATGACGATTTGAAGAGATGATCCCATACTTTATGACATAAATGATAACATTTCGAGATGATGAGATAAATAACAATTAATCTGGTAAATTTCAAAGAAAATAAAAAGGAAAGTGTAAGCTTTTTCCGCTGGAATTTCAACATTTTCAAACTTCACGTTTTACGCTTAACTAATATTCTTTAAATATGTATAGAAAAATAGGCGTTTTGTCAAAAAGCCGCCAACATGTACCTTTTCATTTGGCGCGTCACTAATGACAAATTGAAAATAGCAAAAGTTATTTCAATTTACAAAAAGTCGGATGCTGATGTATTTTCTAATTACCACCCCGTGTCAATTTTACCGTGTTTTTCAAAAATTCTAGAGAGACTAATATTTGACCGATGCATTGATTATATTGACGCAAACAAAATCCTAAATAATAAGCAGTTTGGCTTTCGTCCGATTCATTCTACGTATGTGGCTATTGCACAACTTGTTGATAAGATAAATAATGCTGTAGAACAAAATGAAACAACTATTGGTATATTTTTAGATCTCTCTAAAGCATTCGATACAATTGATCACAACATATTGATACATAAATTAGAACACTATGGTTTCCGTGGCATTGTACTTAATTGGTTTAAGAGCTATCTTAAAAATAGAAAACAATTTGTATACTATAACGATACATCATCTATTCTAGATTTTATATTGTTTGCGGATGACACCACTATTCTTTACTCAAGTGAGGATATCAACAACAATATAAACAAAGTAAATAAAGAACTGAATGAAGTTTCAAATTGGTTTAAAGCAAACAAATTGTTAGTGAATGCCACTGAAACGAACTTTATGATCATGGGAACATCTCACATGACTTTAGTCAAAACTAGTAGTAGTTTATCAGTTATATTGAACGATACAGTCTTAGAAAGAGTGAAAAATACAAAATTTCTTGGTGTATTAATTGACGAATGTTTGACCTGGAAAAATCATATTGATTGCATTTCAAAAACCTTATCAAGGAATATTGGTGTCATGAACAAACTTAAGAACTCCATTCCAACCCGTATTCTCCACACCCTGTATTGTTCACTAGTATCACCGTATCTTAAGTACGCAATCCTAATTTGGGGAAATACCTGCAAATCTTATCTTGACAAAGTCATAAAATTGCAAAAATGGGCAATTAGGACAATATCTAAAAGTCACTTTCGTAGTCATACAGCTCCTCTTTTTGCGAACAACACCATTTTAACTACAGATACATATTCCCTTGAACTTGGCGTCTTTATGTTTAAATATCATATTAATGATTTACCTATAGTGTGTAACGACTATTTTAAAAAACGATCTGATATTCACGACTAACAAACAAGACACGTGAATGATTTAAACATCACTTTTCATAAAAAAATCATTTACTGACAGTTCCATCCGATCACGTGGCCCTCTCCTTTGGAACTCATTATCATGTGAGATAAAATAATCAAAAAGTGTAAAACAATTTCGGAACCAAGTTAAGCAAAATATTATTAAGAATTGTAACTAAATTCTAAACCACTTTGAGCTTGTCCTTTGTGTTGTCTTGTTTGAATGAGTGTGTTGTCAGGTAGTTAATTGTTTGTCAGCATATTATGCATTTGTCTGAAACTGTTTTTTTTTTCTTTACAGGGAAGAACTATTTCAGGCCTTACTGGCTTTCCAGTTCTTTCCTCCATTAAGTCTGTTTTTTTTTGTATTACAGGTTAAGTTAATTACTATATATCCCTAATACAGATTTATCGAGCTTTGGGATTGTTTCAAATTCCCGTTCTTCTAATATTTATGTTCCAAATATCCAATAGAGGATACTGTAAGAGGTATCAGGTGGTACATATTGACCAATCAGGAATAAGTATTGGTAGCTATCTTCCACGAGCAGAATGTAAACAATGTGTGTACAATCCAATTATCGATCGTACGTACTAGATCAGTAGCAGAGATGTACTGGAGATAGTTTAACAAAAGAGGGCAGTACATATAAAAACAATACGATACATTAGCGTCTAAACCTTGTGTACCGTATTAGTTACCAGCATTTATCTTTTCGTGTAAAAGAGTAACCTGCATGGTCCTCAAAATGACACTGATCAGATAAATTGATCAAAACGAGACGTACTTTTTATTGACTTTTAAGTGCTTCTTCTGATTTTGACATGTATCATTAGATCGAATGCCAAATCAAATGCAGATAATCATCAAGCTGATATTAACATATCAACATTAGCAGCAACCAACTTTATTGATAATGCGACATTAAGGCGCAGTATTGTATCTATTGGCAGAATTGCGCCGTTCATGGAAAACATGAATAGGGCACAGTTAACCCCTAGCCCCTCATTTCCTGAAATATATTATGCTTTGTAACTCAGCAACCGATAAATAAATCCATATAAAAGTATACATTTCTAGATGTGGATTTTCACTTAGAAGATGATAGTTAGGTCAGTTTTGGACCAAAATGTATGATTTTGAACCAAGGTCTAAAAAACCCATGTTCTTGGACCATTAATTTGTAAACAACCTAACAACATTTTGAAAAAAATAAAAGTTGGACCTCGAATGCTTTTTAGAATTTAAAAACACATGTCTAGGAACGCATTTCTTAAATTTTTGATTTTTACCTTACTTTTTGAAATATTGCCAAAAATAGCCCTGAAATAGGCCAAAATTGACAAAAAATTATGTTGGGCCAATTTTGGACCTATTTTTGGCAATATTTCAAAAAGTAAGTCAGATAAAATAATCAAAAAGTGTAAAACAATTTCGGAACCAAGTTAAGCAAAATATTATTAAGAATTGTAACTAAATTCTAAACCACTTTGAGCATGTCCTTTGTGTTGTCTTGTTTGAATAGGTGTGTTGTCAGGTAGTTAATTGTTTGTCAGCATATTATGCATTTGTCTGAAACTTTTTTTTTCTTTACAGGGAAGAACTATTTCAGGCCTTACTGGCTTTCCAGTTCTTTCCTCCATTAAGTCTGTTTTTTTGTATTACTGTTATATTTCTTATGTATTTTTTATGGAATAAAAGAATATGATATGATATACCGTATATGATATGAAAACGTTTTATGTCAATGATATTTTGATGATTGATAAAAACAGCTTAGTAAATAGTTGGAACAATGTCAGAGAAAAGATTACAGTTAATCATGTTCATGTAGACGTAGTATTAAACCCCCGGGGGGTACTCAAGTTTGGTTTGGGTAGGGACGTGCCGCTGGGAAATTTAAAAAGCCACCCATCCAAAAACCAATTTTCAAGAAAAATGGACCCATTCATATACCAAATCTCCCAAATTTTGAGTCAAATTTGATCAAAAATTGCATTTTATTCGCAAAAATTTGCTTTATTTTGGCACAAAATGTCTAAAGTTTTGTGAAGAAAAATTTTGAAAAGTGACCCATCAAAATACCTCATTTTGGGAAGAAAAAGTCCCGATTGAAATACCGGAGAGCCTGATTTTGCTACCCGAATTCGCGGCACGTCCCCATAACCACTTTTGTACTAAGTAACCCCCCCCCCCCCGGGATTAAACCGTAGCAATACTACTACCTTTAGAATCATAACTTGGCTCTTACTTTGTCTCAGTTCATGGTTATAATATTATGGGGAAATAGATGAAATGAAGTTAGGTATCTGGTCGTTTTTGATATTAGTAACATCGTCAATGAAATATTTGCATGAATCAGACGAGATCTACGTTTTTACTCATCTACTTTCCCAGACACCGGCTGGTAAAAACAGTTATTATTCATAGCTTAATGTCAGTGTGATGAAAGATTAATCAAAGGCATAGCTTAAAAATCGTGTTGAATTTCAAGACGCAGACGTCAAAAACTAGATGTGTTCTCAATTTATTTGTTTTTGTTCAAGTCGACGATTTGAAATCCAGAATTTTTGACAAATTACATCAACTGAAATTCATACAATACTCTGTAATGATACATGGTGTCATATTTTAATATGGTGTAAATTGCCATGCAAAACTGAATATTTAGTTTTTTTTCACATGGTATACAATTTTACAATTGTGCTATATGGCACCATTGTCTCAAGAAGGCAATCAACCATCTAAGGAAACTATAATTGTTGAAAATGCTTCACATCACATGTTAAAAAAATCACATCACGAGTAAAATTATGAATAAAAATTTCTACAAAAATGGCGAAGTGCATCTAACACTTGACTGTTTACAGCAAAATGTTAAGGGGTGTACCATTAGATTTCCAGGGGGAGCAGGAAGTTTTTAGGGAAAAAAAATTCCCCCTCCATAGGCTGAACATGGAATAGAGGAAAAACAGTAATTTCCAAGAAAAAAAAATTCGCCCCGAACGGGACGCGAAAAAAAAAATTCCACCCCGAACCCAACTTCCTGCTCCCCCCTTGGAAATCTAATGGTGCGCCCCTAATTATCTTTAACCTCATCACCTTTTAAATATAACACGATCTTCATTCATTATTCAGTTAAAAATATTATAATTCTTGATTTTACATGTTGAAAATAACGGATTTCGAGAGTGAGATGGGGTTAAGGTCGTTTTTTTTAATACTTGATTGGTACAATCAGTGGGCAACAAATTAATTTTATCTGTTGTTCATTATTTCAATAAAGTAAGCATCATATATCTTAAAGTTCGTTAACATATAATTCATGCCTTGTATTCATGTTATACGAGGTCAATCAAAAAGTTCTACCTGTTTTAAGATAACTTTTGTTCTACTAAAGGTAGCTACTTGAAAATGAGCAAATATAGCTAAGGATGTCATCTAAATATAGTAAAAATTTGTCGATATCTTTTCTAGATTTTTGCAGGTGATCTGAAAAACATAGTAAGGTTTTGTACACCGGAAACAGTTAAAATATGGGCAACATTTTAAAATTAAAAAAACATAGGAATGAAAATATAATTATACGGGATGATTAAAAAACTAATCCAAATTGAAAATAATGAACGTTTACAAACAATAATGAAAACAAAAAGCCCCCGCAGCAATATTATTAATATCACCAAATATAGACTTTACGAAGAAATTAACCTTATCAAAACAAGTTGTAAAATGATGGCATTATGAAGCTTTATTTTTGGTAAATTTTCATAGTAGGTCAAAGAGGGAACAAAATTCAAAATTTTAGACTGAAAAACTGCAGTATAGTTGCTTTTCACATAGATTGGAAAAGTCACGCCATAGAGAAACACAGTATGCTGATATTCGTAACCTGAGAGGGAACAAGACATCCTTTCGAAAAGTGGGGATCTGGGTAATTTCTATCAGTAACAAGTTTACTTTATCAGTGAAAACTAACTTGTTGGACTGTTAGGTACACTCTCATTTCAAATTTGCTCTGTAAATTACATAAATTTTAGGTATACAGATGGTTGTTCATGCACTAGCTGCACATATAATTTCAGGTGCAATGTCATAAAATATTTGACCGTTTCCGGTGTACCCGAACCTTACTGTGGTTTTCAGGTCAGCTACAGAAATTTAGGGAAAAAAATTGATATGATTGACTCATAATAAATAGGTGACATCCAAAGCTATATTTATGCCAATTTTCAAGTAGCTAATTTTAATAGAACAAACGTTGTGATGCAACAGATATAACTTTTTGAATGACCCTCGTAAAATACATTATCCTCTATTATCAAAATGATAAACAAATCATCATTTAAGTCTTATGCTTTCAAGGAAAGATGGTTGGCGCAGCGTTTTTTCCCTCGCCTGTCACAACTGCGCCCCGGGTTCGATTTCCGGTCAGACTTAGGTTGTCGATCAATACTCGTCCTCATAGGTTTTCTATGACCACTTTGGTTTCCTTCGGCATCTAAAATCGAAAAGTCTTTCCAATCTTTTGTTCACATCACGGAGGAGGGTTTTAAATTTAAATTTAATGCACTGTATTAAGATTAACATAGCTTTCGGCCGAATGTTATAAATAAATTAAATTAATATTTTTTGTAATTCATGTTAGTGAAATAAAGTTTATACCTTAGGTTCCCTTACTTTAAAAACTCCTTAAGAAAATATTGTATCTTTTATTTTTTTAAATATACTCAATTATACGCAACAATACAACACACTCACATAAATAGGTTAATAGCAATCGTTTGTAGATAATCTTCAAGTTAGATGTATATATATGAAAAGAAAGAGTGTAGGTGTGCTTTATTTAATTTTCTGCTCTAGCAATACACAATGAAGCAATGACTAATTTATTAACTCCATTTACTTGATAAAATTCGTTTATTCTCTATTACCAATTGTATTGATAAATTTGTTTATCATTTATTATCAACGTAAGTTGTTTTTATCCGCTGTAATTAAAACCATTGAATGCTTTTCATTTTACGGCGATGTGTTGTGCTTTGAAATGAAATTGTCAATGGCTGTTCAAAATGGGTTGATAATTTCAATCGTTGAACAAACTTCACTCATGTTTTCTTTTATTTAAAATATACTTTATATAATTATTAGTATATATATAATATTCAATTCAAACGTACATGAAAGGTGTAGCACAGTCGTAACCTAGATCGTTATTTGCTAAATAATATATTAATGCAACGAGCAAATAAAAAATAGTAAAAAATGGTTGCCAAAAGATTAAATCATAGTAATATATGTTTTTCAAAAGTAGAGTAATTACTCTACAACATGCCTTTTGTCCCGTTTCATTTTACCATTCCAGTCCAAAGATATGGAGAATATAAAAAAGTCCTTTAAATCAACTTTGGTCCAATTTGTAAGTTTATACTTACAGCTAAAGAAATGCAAACTTAAAATGAAGAGAATTCTGAAAGCAACTGGAGCAGAATCAATCCAAACCAATCTTACCTGACCTGTACCTAACATTAAGTGATATTTTAAGTCCAGTTTTACCTTAAATTGGTCAAAATGTTCAATTAAAGTACGGATCTTCCTGATACTCTCATATTCCTTGACTCTGTTACTTTT
>JXSR01S010546.1:0-13498 GCA_000969725.1 Ophiothrix spiculata
AATCTTTCAGAAAAAGTCCCTTTCTGTAGCAATCAAAGATTTCAATATTAAGCTTCTCTAATTAAACAATTAATAAACAAAAACAAACAATTCAGTTTCACATAACACTAGAAACACCTTTTCAATTATTTGTTGTCGCCGGCGACAAAAAATACAGCTGGTAAATAATTATTTTTTCTCCACTGTTACACAAATTCAACGAAAACTACTGGTAGGATATGTTTGTATAATCATGTACTAACGATACATGTGAAAAAAATATATAGTCAGAAAATCAGCGGACAGGATCTAGGCCAGTCCAAAGTGTTTGTTGATAGAAAAAAATCAAAATGTGTACTTTGATCATGCATTTTTATATTTTAGGTGATTTTTTACATTTCATAAAAGTGATCATGAATTTTGACAAGTTTATGTTTGGTAAACTCCTTGACTACCAAGGCCTATGGCTTTAGCAACTCATTAATGTGTGCAAGAGCACATTTCACACATTTTTCATGATGTGAGTTGTTCAAAATGAGACTTCAAAAAAATTGGCCAAATTAACCATTGTTCAATGGAGCTCCATATGTCTATAAAATATAATCATTTTGTCGACATACTAGTAGGTCTATCAAGCACCTACAAGATTACTGCTATACCAATTCAATAGGAAATAACCAATAAATTGATTGGATTGTGCGGATCAATAGAGAGAGTGGTTTTCAGGGAGAGGTCAATAACAAACACAAAAATCCAAGTGTACAGCGGGAATTTTGAATTAAATGTGACCAAACTTTATTGTCACTAGTTAATTTGATATGTCAATAAAAATAGCAAAATTTTTTCTCTTTCTAATGATGTAAGTCTCATTTTTAGGAAATGATCGGAAAGTGGTCTAAAGTGTAAAAACATTTGCATTCAAAATTCATGTCAGTGATTAAAATTCCTAAAACAAAACCTCAAAATGTACACAGAAATTAACTAATGACAATAAAAAAGTGGTTTTTACTTTATAATGCATGAATTGGAAATGAAATTCATAAATCAATTAAAACTAGCGGGGTACCCGCGCTACGCACGGGCCCTGCTAGCTGAATATAACCCCTTAAATCATTACGGGCCAAATGTTATTCATGTTTTACATCAAGGTAGGTTCAAGGGTTCTAGAGTTATGTCCGTTATCTTGAAATGACCTGGAATGACCTTCAGTCAACTTGGATAATTTCAAAATTTTACCTCAAATTGACCTTTGATGACCTCTACCGGACCACTCCTATAGCACCCTGGGCCTCAAATGCTATTCATGGTCCAGGTTTGGTCCAGGTGGGATCAAGGGTTTTGGAGTTATTGCCGTGACCCCGAAATCACCTGGGATGACCTTAAGTCAATTTTTTGGACAATTTCAATATTTGACCCCTAGATGACCTTTAACCCTGGATGACCTCCACCGGACAACATTCAGGGGGCAAATTGCTATTCATGGACCAGGTTAGGTTTAGGTATTAGCAAGGGATCTGGAGTTATAGCTGTGATCTTAAAATGAACTGGCATGACCGTAGGTCAACTTTTTGGACAATTTCAAGATTTGACCTCTAGATGACCTTTGACCTTGGATGACCTCCACCGGACCACCCCTATAACACTCAGGGCCCCAATTGCTATTCATGGTCCAGGTAAGGTCAAGGGTTCTGGAGTTATGGCCATGACCTCAAAATGACCTGGCATGACCTTAGGTCAACTTTTTGGACAATTTCAAAATTTGACCTCTAGATGACCTTTGACCTTGGATGACCTCCACTGGACCACCCCTATAACACCCAGGGCCCCAATTGCTATTTATGGTCCAGGTTTGGTCAAGGGTTCTGGAGTTATGACCGTGACCTCAAAATGACCTGGGATTACCATAGGTCAATTTTTTTGACAATTTAAAGTTTTGACCTCTGGATGACCTTTGACCTTGGATGACCTCCACCGGATTAAGCTTGAACCGATGCATCGTATCGGCCATCGGATCGGGCCGATATTACACCGTATCGGCAAAACATCGTATCGGTAAAATCATCTGTCTTTTCCGATGAACTTTACCAATGTTTGGATTTTCAATTTTAAACGTGGCCTAGCCCAGCTAACCTAGCTGGGCTAGGCCACGTTTTTGATCAGCTGATGATGCACTAAAAGCGTGGCCTAGCCCTAGCTGGGGTAGGCCATGTTTTTGATCAACTGATGATGCATTAAAAGCATAGCATGACCTAGCCCTGGGCTAGGCCACGCTTTTGATTAACTGATGATGCACTAAAAACGTGGCCTAGCCCTGGGCTAGGCCACGTTTTTGATCAGCTGATGATGCACTAAAACATCGGTAACAGATATCGTATCGGCAAAGTGGCAGATATAAAACATCGGCATATCGTATCGGTAAGGAAATGAGACATCGGTTCAACCTTATCTTACACCGGACCCCCCTTAGAACACTCAGGGGGCCAATTGCTATACATGGTCCAAGTTTGGTCCAGATCGGGTCAAGGGTTCTAGAGTTATAAACGGACATACAAACAAACAAACATACATACATACAAACATACAAACATCCCGTGAATTATAGTATGATTGTTTTTAACAAACTTACTGCCTATATTTGGGTGGACTCATGAACTCCAAACTCAAATCAATCAATTTGCTGTCGGATGACCAGGTTAGATCAAAGGTTATTTCAAGTGGATCTTTTACAATAGCCTATGAATAGGGTTTATAGAATTTTCTTGGATTATAAATGTCGTAGTTTCTCCTGTTATTTACATCTCTCTGCCTCAACACAGTAACAAAACCGACCATGTCGGACGGAATCGATAGAAATGGCATTCCCTACGGATTTTGCTAAAATAGCTAAAATGAAAGCCTGGTGATTTGGGAGCATTATTATTTCAAAGAGAACATCTATAAGTAATTACTTTGAAATGAAATTTGGCTTGAAAATACATCTTATTGAAAAACAATATTGAATTAAAAAAACATCTTGGAGCCTGTCAAGCTTCTTTCAGCTTTAATTGGGTTTCCTTGGCAAGGTGTTTTTTTTTATGCATAGGTCTATTAAAATTAATCCTTTTCTTGAAAGGGCAACCATACGATGAGGTGCCCCATAAAAGATCCGAACTGCTGAAAGGCCGAGTTTAAAGGGCATCAGAGTGAGTGCAAATTGGGTGCCTTATCATGAAAGGGCACCCATAGTTCCATACCGTAAACTGGGGTGACTTTGAACGCTTTTTTCAGCTTTTGCAATTTTTAACCCATGCACATAGTGCCTGGGTTTATCTAACCATGATCTAGTCTATCTATCTATCGGTCTATCTATCTATCTTTTCTATTTTCAACATGGAAAGTTTCTAATATTTTGCTTTCAAAATACCTCCTGGGGCATGGTCTTTCACATGTTACATTTTTATAGAACTAGCTGTTCTTATTTTTTCATTTTTAAGTACCGTTCAAAGTCACCCTGGCATAATAATAATAATAATGATAATAATAATAATAATAACAATAATAATAATAATAATAATGCCGCTTTTATAATGCGCGATCAAAATCTATACAGATTACTCTACAGCATGGGGTGACTTTGAACGGGTCACATTTTTCCTGGAATAAAGTGAGATAAATACATTCCTAGAACTAGAAAATGTCATTATCCCACAGAAATATTTTTGTTTTGATCATAAAAATTCAAAAATGGGTGATAATGCAAACACAGTGTCCTAGACTTGAAAATCTGTAAGCAATCAAGCGTGCTGGTTACCCAGCTAGTGCATGCGTTTATATGGGAGATAAAGGCGTTCAAAGTCACCCCGGGATCGTTTTTTCTCAATATAGAATAAGAAAGAAATTTACAAAATTACTTACATTCATTATTGTAAACTATTATATTCCTGATCCAACCATATTAATTTTAATTTCATTGGATCATTGTTACCATGGTAACCATTGAAATTTTTCCCACCTATGAAAATTGCTATAAATTTGGCAACACATTTATAAGGCTATAACGAATAGCTGGCAACACCTACGGTAGTGTCTCTAAGATGTAACATTGCTTATAATATCCCCTTTTCAATCATTAATTTGAAAAAAATTATATCATCAAGAATAACTGAGATAATGGCTGATTAATTTGACCAACTCAAAGTGTTCAAAGTCACCCGGCGTTCAAAGTCACCTCGGTTTACGGTACAATGAAAAGTGGCAAAAATCAGTTGGGCCCTACACTGGAGACAATTCGCTCGTTCGTGCCTGCATGATACTAGTTGGAAACAGTCCCATATACTGGTACTAAGCGAGTCTAGAGTAATTTCACAGTAAGTTGGTATTTTAGGGATATTGAAAACAGAATTTAAAAATTTGTTTTTATTAATTTTTCTCATTGATTATGAAAGAGGCATATATCTCTTAATTATAAAAACGTGATTGGGCTCAATCTTTACCACCAACATCCCATATTTTCTAAACATTTCTGTCAGAGGGCCCTCCAAAAACGTCATCTCTGTCACACTTTTAGACAAGAACAAAATAGCATGGAAAATAATAGAATTTTGTTTATTTAATTCCTTAACCAATTTGATACATTTGTTTCACAATTCCTCACATACTTATTCTTTTTATGGTCAGTGTGCAATTTTTCGATGTAGAATTTGTTTCTCCGATAATTTTTTTTTGATTTTCTTGGATTTTTATTTAATGTAGCTAAAATATATTGGGCAATAAAATAATTGCTTCACTCATATTAATGGAAAAGTGTATAATCAAGATGTATATTAGACCAATATGATTGCATAAAAACATTCTGGGATATTGTTACAAACAGTTTTTTGCATTGACAAATTGTGATGGCAATGACGTTCTACATACATTTGAATGGGAATGTCATTGCCGTCACAATGCAATTTATCTTAATATGTAAATAAATGCTAGGCGCACGTTTCTATCTAAACTGTTTGTTTTATTTGAACACATAACCTCTGAAACACATGCACAAAACATACAATGTACTTGACATATTTTGTAAACATAATTTAACCTATTTATTTAACATTATGTTGCATTATTTACGTCACGCAGTAATTGCTGTCACGTTGTGATGGCGATTACGTAAAATGATACGGTGATTACGTTACGGTAGATTATGAATTTAACAAACTTGATCGCCTGACCTGAGCGTGCACACATTAGATTGATCCTTACTTGAGTGATAGTATAGGGTCATGAGTTTTGACCTCAACATCAAAAAGGGTGGTTTTGTTACATTTTTGCCATGTTATGTTTGTTTTTTTGTCATATCTTCAAAAATATTCAAGGTATTGCAATGATTTTGATGTCATTTCAAAGCTAAAACATTAATTAATACTTTTGTGAAGTTTGGTTAAGTTAGATTGAACAGAAACAAAATTATGACCGTTTGAATTGAAAAAGCCAAGGGTGGCACAGGAAGCGGCTCATCAGGAAGCGGCTCACCCAATACAAAGTCAATGCAAAACTCCAGATTTTGCATCTCAATTTTGAAAAAAGTGCATAAAATCACTTAACTTTATTGTATTTCTGTGATTTGGGTGTCAAAAGAAAGCTTACTCCATGAACTATTCATAAAATAATACTAAACTATATGTTGAAACTGGCAACTTGGTGTAAGTTGTGTTATAGTTGGATTATTGATGTGTTTTAGCATACCTGACTGTATTAAATGCCATATTTTACATCGCGCGACATGTATTCACCTTCCATCAGGCATATCTTTATAACTAAACCTCCTATGATAGTAAATGTATACATTTTCTGAAAGGAAATTGAACAAGGAATCTGAAAATGAAATAAAACATGGTCTCGGATGTAGGGTATAGTTACTGTAGATGATTTAATGAAAAAATGCTAAAAAAAATTTGAACAATTTTTTTCAAAATTTTGGTTGATAATTTTTATTTTATATTTTATATTTGTGTGAGGGAATCAGATATTGCTGGAAAGCACTTATTCTGAGCTACAAGGAAATGACAAGAAAACAGATAAAAGGGCATTAGAGAAAGAATCTCAACACTCTATATATCATGGATTGGAAATTCCATGGATTATACTAGCGGAATTTGTACATCTAAGCATTAGTATTTTTCTCCAGTCGTTTCCTAATGAATACGGTCGTTACGGACGATGACGCAAAGTGCGGGACAGAAAATTTGCGCTACGTTATGAAATAATTTTACTTGTACCGATGAAATAAAGATTTCTCAACAAATTTTCTACTTACAACATCTTACTTTATTCATTCCATGCAATTTTTGTATACATGTTCAAATTGCTTACCAGGATATTAGAGCAAAATAAAGTTTACACACCGAGGATCGGGACATTGTGTTTTAGGGGGGATGTTACATTCTAGAAACACCAAACTTAAAAAAATAAACTTATGTTCAGCAATTAAACACTTTTGAAATATTGTGTAAGTGTTGTTCATCAACCACTAACAAAAATTTATTCAAACAACCAAACCAATGCAAAGTTCTAGGCTTGGTCAGCCATGGGACAGAAAATACCAACTTACCGGCAAATCACCCTCTAATGAACGCTGAAAAAACTTCCTAAAATCTCTTTAACCATTTACGGAAATACTCCAGGTGGCGGTGGCTAAGCCGTCATCTTTCATCAGCTCCTACTAAGAAAGCTGATGAGGAGGGTAGATGGTTACCCATGTAGAAATAAAAAGAAAATCTACCTTAAGAGTGCCGGCTCAGGAGTGTCAACCGCGGTCATCCATCATTCATCATGCTGTCTTGTATGTTGGGCATGGAAGCCCAAAGGCTAGGTCCACCACCGAGAACAGTGGATTGGCATCAGGAAGGGCATCCGGCCAATTAGTTAGTTAGTTATTACATCTGCTTCAATTAAACCCTTATAATGACGGCAACTGTGAGTGGGCACCAGCCAGCCCGAAGGTTGGGGTGGGCGGTACTTCTAAATTTTCTGGCTTCATCATTAGATGCACAAAGAACATGAACTCTTATGCTTTGCTGAATCTCTATAAAGCTCTCATTTTACCTCACATTGTCTATTGTGCTTGTGTCTGGGCTCCATATCAGCAAAATCACTTGGCCAGATTAGAAAAAGTACAGAGGAAAGTTACACGTACTCTGTTCTTTAAACAACAAAAACTCTATTCTTTACAACGATTTGATGGTTCACCATCAAATTGGGAAAAAATCCTAAGTGGAGTTCCACAGGGAACAGTTCTGGGCCCACATTTATTCCTCCTATTCATAAATGACATCAGTGAAACAGTCTCCAGTAATCTTCGACTCTTTGCTGATGACTGCTTAGTGTACCGAACCATAGAAACCAACGATGACGAAACCAAACTTCACGATGATCTCGACAATCTGGTTAGCTGGACCGAAACCTGGGGAATGCGCTTCAATGCGGCCAAATGCAACATCATGCGTGTCACAAATCGCAGGAACCAAGGAGAATGGAAATATAAGATGATGGGCAGAACCCTTGATTCAACAACACATTACCAATACCTAGGAATTAACATCCAAGACAATCTGAAGTGGAAAATGCAAAGTCAACATGCAGCATCCAAGGCATCCAGAGTGCTCGGTTTAATATGTAGAAACTTCTACCACGCATCTACCAACATCAAAGAAAAATTATACCATACCCTTGTAAGACCACACCTAGAATATGGTATTGCTGCGTGGGATCCGTATTACACCAAGGACATTAATGTACTGGAAAAGGTGCAGTGGAGAGCAGCACGGTTTGTTACAAACAACTATTCCTATGAAGCCAGTGTTACCGATATGCTAAAGACCCTTAACTGGACCAGCCTTCAAGAACGCAGAAGAACCCACAGATTGACTTGCCTATAGATATAAAATTCACCACGACGAACTCGACATCCCGAAAACCTACATCAAGCCAAAGACCGACCGATCTAGACGAGGACACGACCAGCAGTTTCAACTGTACAACACCAACCTGGACTCATTTACAAACTCATTTTTTCCCCGAACCATTAAAGACTGGAACAATCTACCTCAAGCTACCATAAACCAGAGCACAAAGACTTCATTCAAACAGAGCATCCCCATCTTCATGAACTAAATTCCCCCGTGACCACCCACCTCCTGTCAAAACTTCCATGCGAAGTCCTACGGAGGATATCCAACCAAGAACCAAGAACCAAGAACAATCTCCAAATGCTGATGTTAGGCCTCCTTACTCTGAAAGACTTGGATTTAGTTAGGCTTGAAGACACTTTCAAGATTCTTAGGCTTGTTCTTGGTTTCAAGATTTTGAATGGTTTGGCCCCTACCTCCTTATGATCTTTAATTAAACATAGCAGATTGAATAATGCCAGACTGCTACATCAATCGTCTAGGACCTCTTCCTTCTTTAATTCAATGTTCATTTCTCTCCCTCGCATTTGGGATGAAATACCATCTAATTTACATTCAGTTAACAATCTCCCCTTTTTTTAAGGATGGTTGTAAAAGCCATTATTTGGCTTTACTTAGTTGATTTTATTCATGGTTGGTGCAGTTACTATAATATATTTTGTTTCTTTGGCATACATGTATTCCATATTTCTCTATAAATGATCTTGTTTATATATGCTTTGTATGGTTTATTAAGACAAATACTGGATATTATTCTACTCATTATTTATACATTATTTTTGTGTAGCAATTTTTATTTACATATATGTTTTCACTAGTTATAGGAGAGCACTTTTATGTGGTTGGGCTAATCAGCCCATTCTTCCTATCCTGAATTGCTTGCCTTCTTGTTATAGTTTAAAGTTTTTAGTTCTGTATTTAATTTGTCAATGAATATGTAAAGTAATATTTTCATGTTCTTGATTTGTATTTTAATGTGTTGAAGTGCAAGAAATTCCAATAAATATTATTTTATCTTATCTTATCTTACCAGAAAAAGGAAGGTGCAAGGAGTCATCCTGGGCAGCGCAGGCATTGCCTGCTGTATGACGGGAAGCCCGATGAGCGGTTCCGGGTGAGGGTAGGAAGTTGGAATGTGGGGAGTTTGAAGGGGAAAGGAGCAGAGATATGTGAAGAGCTGAAAAAGAAGAGGGTGGATGTGTGTGGTATACATGAGGTGAGGTGGAGAGGGGAGGGGGCTAGGATGTTGGGGGTAGAGGGTAGAAAATACAAGCTGTGGTGGGCGGGAAATAGCGATGGGCTGGGGGTGTGGGAGTTTTGGTGAAGGAGGAATTGTGCGAGAAGGTGGTGGAGGTTAAAAGAACGAGTGTCAGGGAAATGACAGTTGTAATGGTGTTTGAGGAGGAGGTAGTGCGGGTGATATGCGGATATGCTCCGCAGAGTGGTAGGATGCTTGGGTGTTGCAGGCATGTGATGAAGTATGTGGGAAAAAGAGAGGAAGGAGAGACAAGAAAAATACGGGATGGTGGAATGAAGAGGTGAAGGATGCGATAGGAAGAAAAAAGGAGGCTTTCAAGGACATAAGGAGGGATGCTAGGGAAGAGAATAAGGTGAGGTATACGAGGCTGAAGAAGCGGGCAAAGAAAGTGGTTGCGGGTTCTATGAGGAAGGAGGCTGAGAAGGGGCTAAGCGAATTGAATGAGAGCCCAAACAAGGTGTATAAGTTGGTGAAGGTAATGAAAAAGGAAGGTAAGGATGTCAAAAAGGGAAGATGTATGAGGGGTGATGGAAATTTGCGTTTTAGTGAAAGAGATAGAGGTAGAGTTTGGAAAGAGCATATGGAGAAGATTATGAATGAGGAGAATGAATGGGATCGGAAGGTGGAGGCTGATGTGGTGGAAGGGCCTGTTGATAGGGTCAATAGAGAAGAGGTGGTGAAGGCAATTACTGAGATGAAAACAGGAAAGGCTGCGGGACCATCAGAGGTGAGCGCTGAGATGATCATTGGAAGTGGGGCGATATGAATTGATGTGATGACCGAGTTGTGTCAGAGGGTTTTAGATGGAGGGGGATGCCAGAAGAGTGGGCGGTGAGTGTGGTGGTTCCCATTTTCAAAGGAAAAGGGGATACATTGAGCTGTGGTGCATATAGGAGAGTTAAGCTCTTGGAGCATGCAATGAAAATTGTGTGGAGGGTTCTAGAGGATAGAATTCGGAGGAGAAGGGATGTGGATGAGATGCAGTTTGGGTTTATTATGCCAGAGAAGGGAACGATAGATGCGATGTTTATTTTGAGGAGGTTACTTGATAAAAGGAATTTCGGGCTAAAGGAAGGAAGTTGTACATGTGTTTTGTGGATAGATCTGGAGAAGGCATTTGATAGAGTTCCGAGGAAGGTGATGGAGTGGGCGATGAGGAAGAGAGGTATACCAGAAATTTTGGTTAGAGCGGTGATGAGTTTGTATGAAGGAGCAAAGCGGTGATGAGTTTGTATGAAGGAGCAAAGACTAGGGTTAGAGTGGGGTCTGTTATGTGAAACTGAATCATTTGTTTTTGTTGATTAATTAATTATTTGATTAGTGAAACTTAATTATTGATATCTTTGATTACTACAGAAAGGGACTTTTTCTGAAAGATTCATATTTTGCAATTTTAGGTGATTTCCCATTCTATTTTAATCTAGCAACTAATTGCATTAAAATATCAGGTGATCATTGGGAATTTCAGAAGTAGAGTTGTTTACTTGAATAGATAATTACTTGGGAAATTCCCCCACATAGAGAACTGTACAAAACTATGTTAAATGTGATAATGATGTCGTGGGGGAATTTTGGATGAAAATGTTGAAACTGAAACTGTGGCACGGCCTGATCAGATTTGGTCAGAGTGGACTTTGCTTGATCGGAGCTAGCTAGATGGATTTTTGACAGTTGCAGTTATACAGATAAAGTTGAATTGACTTCAACTTACAACTTCAGGAGAAGTTGAGTTTGGTGGACAGTTTTACAGTGGAGTGGAGTTTGCTAATTAAACTTTGAAAGGAGATTGGAGATAACGATAGTTGGAGGATTAAAGACAAACTGTTATTTAATTTCCGAGTGTATTATGTGCGCTGGATTCAGCATTTAAGCCAAGTGGAGCTTCGTTGCGATTGCTGGATTATTGTGTGGAAATCGCCATTTGATTTCGCAAGGAAACTTTTGGATTTACTTTTTGCCAGCTGGATTCCGGAACTTGTGAATTGCAAGAATACGCCTGCAAGTTTTTTCAAGATTTTAATGCCGTGGACATTAATGAACAATCTCGGACTATAGCGTGGAATATAATCCGGATTGCACGGTTCTTGAAGCGGTATCTGTAAGATATGTAAAACTGTATTTTAAGACAACAAGCAAGTTTGTAAGTTAAATCAAAACAAATATTAAAGTTTTAAGAAAGTTTTCAGATTATAAAATACTTTTCAGTGTATTTATTGTATTTCATATAAGAATCCGTAAGGTGAATTTGGCCTTGGTCATTTAACATCTCTGACCGTAACAGGTCTGTTTTGTCAGATGAGTTCGAGGTGAAAGTGGGGGTGCATCAAGGTTCGGTACTGTCGCCGCTGATATTTGCAATTGTAATTGATGTGGTCAAGGAGAGCGCTAAAGAAGGTTTGATGTACGAGATGCTGTATGCTGATGATCTGGTCTTAATGAGTGATAGGATGGAGGGATTGAGGGAGAAGTTCTGGAAATGGAAGAAGGCCTTTGAGAGTAAAGGTCTGAAGGTGAATATGGGGAAGACAAAAGTACTGGTGAGCAGGATGGAGGGAGTGATGTCAATAAGCAAAATAAATCCATGTGGCATATGTGGAAAGAGGGTGAAGGCAAACTGTGTGGTGTGAGAAATGTATGAAATGGATCCATGGGAGATGTACAAAGATGAAGAGAGTGACTCCAAGTTTGGCAAGGGATTTTGTGTGTGGACGATGCAAGAAAGGAGATATAGGGTCAGGGGAGGAGGTGGAAAAGTTGTGTGATGAGGTGGAAACGGTGAAGGAGTTTACGTACTTGGGGGATAAGATTAGTGGGGGCGGAGGTTGCGAGGCTGCTGTGACAGCCATAGTGAGGTATGGGTGGGTGAAGTTTAGGGAATGTGGAGAGATGTTACTTGGGAAAAGATTTCCTTTGAAGATTAAAGGAACAGTGTATAAGAGCTGTGTGAGATCGGTGATGTTGTATGGCAGCAAGATGTGGTGTCTGGGTGAAAATGAGATGGGAATTTTGAGGAGGGCGGAGAGAGCGATGATGAGATCGATGTGTGGTGTGAAGTTGAGGGATAGGAAGAAGACCGAGGACTTGATGCAGATGTTGGGTGTGGAAGAAGTAGTGAACAGTTTGGCGAAGGCCAATAGTGTGCGTTGGCATGGACATGTGCTGAGGAGGGATGAAGGGCATGTCCTTAGAAGGGCCCTTGATTTTGTGGTGGATGGTTCGAGTCTGAGGAGAGGGCGACCAAGGAAGACTTGGAGGATGCAGGTGGAGGAAGAGACAAAAAGAGTTGGGTTGGGGAGGGATGATGCATCGAATCAGGTAAGGTGGAGGGAGGGAGTGAAGATGGTTGCCGCAAGTGTGAGGTGAATCTGGCCACCCCTATCCTGTGACGGGGATAAAACCGGATTTAAAACTTTTGGCTTACTACTACTACTAATTAAATACCTGTTATTTCAATCTGTATTTAATGACTCCAAAATGATGATTTTTTTTCAAAGTAAAATTACCTGTCTGCTCTTTTCCGCTGGTTGTGTTGTAAATATTTATCAGTGACATCACTCGCACTGAATTACACAAGACACACATATGCAGTCGTATTTTTTTCCTCATCATTTAAGAATAATGTCAGGAAGTGCACGGCGCATTTTGTTTTGAAATTTTAAAACGACTGTTATTGAAACCTAATATTAGAATGAGTCCATCATCTCTGTGTCGGAATTCAATCACCCACAATGCTCTGCGTGACATTTCTGCTTCGTCTGCCGTGCTTGTAGTAGTCGACTTATCTTAGCTGTATATTTTCCTCTAATTTAATGGTTTTCAATAAAATTTTGCACCTAAAAGTAAAAGGAAAGGCAAGACTTTATTAGTTACAGACATAGACATCGCAAATAAATGAAGAATGTAAGTACATTTCAGAAAATCAACACTTTTAAACATGTGTATTACAGGTATCACAGTATGAATATGAGGTACGACGATTCATAGTTAGGAATAGTTGGGCCCGCAGTTGAGGAGTAAGGGTATAGATGCTTCCCTCCCTCTTCCAGTTCTGCCTCTCTCTCTCCTTTTTCCTCCCCCTTTTCCTTTCCTTTCTCTCTCCCTTACTCCTTCCTTTCCTTTTTCTTGTGTCCTTTTCCCTTTCTCCCCTCCATTTTTTTGTGTGGTCAACTCAGGGTGCCCCACTAACCCCGAGCCCATAGGTGTTACGCCACTGTCGGACGGAATCCAGCAAGCATGTCGGACGGAAGGAAATGTTGACAGTTATACTTTCAGTTTCTGCAATATTTTATCTTTATTGTGATAGATTTGTCAATTTGTAGTGATTTTT
>JXSR01S010546.1:109257-139989 GCA_000969725.1 Ophiothrix spiculata
CTTTGGACAAAAACCATGTAATGAAACTGTTGTCGTGGAAATCGTTATTTGATTATTTCCCTTTTTGGGCACTGTCTTGTCTTGTCTTGTTTTTTTAATTTTTCTCTTTGATTAGTAAGTTCGTTTTATTTTGTTATTTTTTTTCTAGGACATAATTATCTTCAGGCCTTACTGGCCTTTTGGTTATGTCCGCAATATCATTTTTGTGTTTTTCACCTTTATATATTGTTATGTATATATGATATTGAAATAAAACAGAATCAGAATCAGAATCAGAATTTAAATCAAACACATCGGTGCCTCTGAAACAAAATACAGCAAGTACTAAAAATCAGAAAACCAATTTACAAAGACAAGACGAAAGAGAGAAATTTACTCAACAACATCCAGAGGATATTTTTTATGATTTAGATTATAATTATTATACCTCGGGGATCGAAATTATTATAGGAAGATTTGCAAGGAAACGTAAAGGGTATTTGAATAAGGAAGTAACGGGAGTAACGATTTGAGAGAAGAGCCTGAAACATACATGTTTGATTTCCTTTCATTTTTATTCAGGATATGTTTTATATTGTAGCATTTCCTACAAAAAGGAGTCAAATATTGCTTTGATTGACGACGAATATTTATGTCTGGTATAAGGTCGCGTAACTCTTGTAGACTCAGAGTGATTTGCGCTATTCCATTATTTCAAATGCTATGAGGGTATCTAGAAACAAATTTCTAGAATTCAATTACACCCATAGGATATTTTTCATATATGGATTATTATTATACCAAAGAAATCTTTGCAGCCTACCACAGATGTGAAATATTATTATATTCTGTTATTATGTCCAAGCTTTGAAAACACAACTGAAGAAAAATATTATATTATTTTATTTTATTTTTGAAGATTGAAAACCCCTTGGCCACTTGTTTTTAACATACATGTAGTGTCGCTAAAGGGTAAGTTAATACATTGACAGGGAAATCTGATATCTTGAAGCAATTGATTCTGAATAATTTTTATGAAAAGGCATCAATTGCCATTTTCTTGGTACGCTGTCAACATTAATGGCATGTCATTTACTCATTGAAACTTAATTCCGACGCATGTGGCGTATCAAAGATAATGTTTTATTTTTCAGTGAGTGTAAAGTAAACGTGGGTCTTTCAAATTGAATACAAGCTGTAGAATAAAATCTTGGCTTCAGTTAATCGCAGTTTATGCCAAATGATGAAATCGAAGACGCACCTTTGTTTGACAAGATCAAAATCGAGTGTCTTTGGGTGACATAATTAAACTTGGGGGTTTGAGTGAGAGGAGACAGGGTTTCATGGGTGACATCTCACGAAACATGATTTGTGTGTCTTTGCATGTAAGGGGTGGTTGGGGGCGTTGGGGTGTGTGGGTGTGTGTGGGGGTGTGTGGGTGTGTAGGGGGTGTATGTATATGCGTATGTATATGTGTGTGCATTAGGTGATGGAAGGGATTTTTAATTCTTTTAGTTGAAATACTTATATTGGTTATTACTGTATAACTTAAATAAATGATGCCAATTTGTTATGAATTGTTTATGAATCAATTACGTTTCTTTTCATGTTCTTACGTAAATCCTCAGGCAATCATACCAAGAGTCATCACTGCACGTTATTGGGGAAATACATGTAACTGATTGGTGCAAATGATATAACATTTTATTGAGAATTCTAGGTAAGCTTATACTTAATCAAAACTCACACCTACGGGCATATCAACATGACACCCAATTAAAATACAATTTGATATGTTTTCACAGTAAATGATACCAAACAAATTGTCAAACCACCTAAACAAGCTCTCAAAACTTTTCTATTTAAGTTCTGTTTTTGGTTTACCTATTTCTAAGACTCTGTCCCTCCCTCCTATAAGTTTTAGCAATTCTCTGTAAAAAAAACCCATTGTATGAAGATTTCATGGGAATTAAATAGAAGGACTGACATTTGTGTAAGCATAAATTTTAATAAGTATGTGATGTGAGAAGCATAACGATGCTCTAAAATTGCAACCGCTTTCTGACTGTGTGGTTCTTGAAACATTAGTTGACAGACATCGATTTTTAAAATAAAATATGTCAGACTGTATGAAAATAACATATCTTAAATGTGTGAACATTAATGTGACAATTCCCCCCCCCTACGGAATTTCTGGAAAACATAAAAAAGACAGGAAAAGGGAAGGAAGAAAAAAAAAAGAGGGGCGAAGAAGGGGAGAAATAAATTGGTAGAAATGTTGTAAAAATCGTTGACATTTTATTTCGTATCGATTTTTTGTTTTCTGTGGATTAGATTTCTACGCGTCTGTGAGGTTGGTTTTTTTGCTTGCCGATTTTAAGGCTGCGTCAACAATTTTTTGATGTGCATTGTGGGTCTCATGTATCGGTTGCCTCTCTAACAATAAGCACTGGGACTGGGCCTTAACAACATTTTGTTTCATCAAAGTTGTATTCATTTGGTTTGATGGACATGTGTATGGACATTTATGATGCTGCCCTACCAAGACAAAAGGAAGTAAGTGTCAAACGAAATGCCATTCGCTGACGTGTACATATCTGTTCGCCAAATATAAGTACAACTCACCAGAAAGTCAAAAATTTGCATGTTGAAAAATTACTTCCTTACTTTTGTGCATGAAAAGTATAGCACATTTTGCAATTTACATAACCACCACAAAAGAAAGTAAAACCATGTTTAATGATAGTTTTTATTGATTTATTGGTTATCGATTAATCTTAAACTGACTAAATTGTCTTTATCTTACAGCATATGCTATTATAAGTCTTAAGAGTTAAACAAACATTGGTATTTAATCAAATTTGATTAAAATGGCTTGAAATCATGTGTTTCGCTTACAACTGAAAAGTTGAAAATTGTGACTTACTTGCTTTCGTCATGTTTGGGCAGTATGGTTTACTCAAGTACCTATGTCGTATAAACTTCGTATGTACTTATTATCAAATAACAAGTGAATATGGTAATATTTGGATAATTTTCACTCGGAATGGGGCGTTATAGAATATTCCCAAGACATAAGACGATATTAAGACTCGGCGTTGAAGCGACAGATGAGGGAATCCCTGTTGATTTGACGGAACACGGTCTTCCATTTAGTTGCAACAAATGTAGAACAAAAACAAAACCTTCATATATGATTTAAAGGTCATCCACGTCACTCATCTTTTACTCTAAATATTATGTTAAATCACTAGATGATATTTGTATGTTTTAAATAGAAAATAGCGTCAAATTTTAAATAAGAAATAGGCATAATATCAAATTCGACACCTGTTTGGGGTTTATTATATTGAATTTCATGCATTAATTCTTCAATTCATATTGTTATTTATGTTTGTCAATAAGAAGTAGAATATTCAAAACGTACATCCTCGAAGCTCTGAATTACATGAAGCACTTGGTACTATATTTGGTGGTAAAACATCAAATTATTAGGGTAGCAAAGCAGCAATCCGTTTTATTCACTTTGTAAGTGTTTACTCTTGTCTTCAATAGTGCCTCTTTATTAAATCTTAAATTCAAACAGCCACATCTTTACGTGAAAGTAGGAAAATAATAAAATTCGCAAGTGCTTTTAGATTTTCTATACCGTGCTGCAATCTCTTGGGAACTTATATAATCAGACTGGACTTTGACGGTTTAGTGAACCAAATTTTCAGAGAATAAAACCTTGACATTTAATTCTGTTAGAATAAGTACTGTGACATATATTATATATGTAGTGCAGCAGGAACTAGATATTGCATGAATAAACGAATAAGAATCAAAAAAACATTAGCAACGTATTTGATGATTGACGAAAAATAAAAAGTTATAAATAAGCACTTATGTATCTGATACAAAGGATTATTGTATTTGGCGAACTTCCCGTGAGAAAGGTAACAATATTTTAATAACCTTTTCTGAAAGAATGCAAAGGGATTTGTCCCGTGTTAAGAGTATTTGACTAAAATGTTTTGTTTTTACCCGGGACAAACCGGAAATCAAGGCTTGTTATTGTAAGCGCTTCAAAATATTTTAAATCCAATTTAGGATTTACTTTGAAATATACACGCTCCTCAAAACTGAATACAAATGAAGCAGTGCCGTGAGGTTTAATGTAAGACAATGCCACGATTTGTTCTTACTATTTCTACGAAACAAAATCATCATGATCATAGTGTCCATACTATAAGACACGTTTTTATCGAAATGGTTTGGGACAAAATTCCTCAAATAGAAACATGTCAAATCTAAGATTAGACGGACCCTTAAATGATAAACAAACAATTTACTGAAAGCACTCTTGACTTAGGTTGACATGGCCAAATTTTCAGAGAAAAAACCCCTTGACATTCCCATCTGTAAGAATTAGTACAGTGACACATTTTATACTTTTAATTGCATAAGTAAAGGAATATGAATCATAAAAACACTAGCAACGAATTTGTTGAGTAAAAATATGCGCTTAGGCTTTTTATCAAAAGCTTGTTGTACTTGGCGACCTTATACTGTTATAATCTTATTTGTAAAAACACAAAGGCATTTGTATCATGAGAATACATGATTCCATTGGTTTTAGCTAAAGACCACCGGCAATGCCCACAGACGAAATCGAAATTCGAGTCCGATGGAGCGCAGCGGAACCAACTCTTGTTTTCTATTTATAGCATGATTTAATATAGTTGGTTGGAGTTAGTTTGTTTTAGTACAGTTTCTTAGTTTGTTACACAGAATAGGTTCCATGAGTGACATCTCATAAAACACATTCCTTATACGTGGGTGGGGTGTGTGGGTGGGGATGGTATGTGTGGGTTGGGGTGTGTGGGGGTGTGTGTGTTTATTGGTTGATGGAAGGGGTGTGTTTAATTGTTTTGGTTGAAATAGTTGTTTTGAATATTACTGTATAACTGAAATAAATAATGCCAATTTGTTATGAATAGTTTATGAACCAATTATGTTTCTTTTCATGTTCTTACGTAAATCCTCAGGCAATCATACCAAGAGTCATCATTGTACGTTATTGGGGCAATACATCTAACTGATTGGTGCAAATGATATGATATTTTAGTGAGAATTCTAGGTAAGGTTATACTTAATCTAAACTCACACCTATGGGCATATCAACATGACACCCAATTAAAATACAATTTGATATGTTTTCACAGTAACTGATACCAAACAAATTGTCAAACCACCTAAACAAGCTCTCAAAACTTTTCTATTTAAATTCTGTTTTTGGTTTACGTATAAAATACTTGATTTTTTAACCATTGTATTCCCTATACCTAAACTTCGTATCTGTCGTTTCGTATCTCTTTGAATCTTTTTTTTTTTTTTAATATTCATTATTGAGAAAATTAGTTTTCTTACAAACTTGATCTTTACACTAAATTAGGAGCTCTACACATACTACACTGTGGTGTAGTATTTCGCTCATAGTGTACCGCGTTTTGCGAGAAGGCAGCAAAATGTGCGTTTCGTATCTGTCGCGACGTGACAGTAACATAGTTTTTTTTTGATATTAATATTATTGTAAATCATTACTGTAAATATATAATTTTTTATAACATATATGTTATTCAACACTGAAGTTTACTTGATAACCCTAATGCGGAATCATTCATTTTCACACTTTGTTATCGATTTTAGAATCTACTACGTATCTGTTTGCAATATTGGCGACATGCTTTAAAAAGCTCTTATGACATATCAAATACTTAATATAATTAACCTTTATATATCATTATCAATACCTATTACGGGCTGTTAAATAGCGTGCATTGCGTTTGATATGCCCGAATATTTTAGGATCGGATGCACTTAAAACATAAAAAGTATGGCTGGCGACATGGGGAAAAGTAACGATTTTGCATTTTCAGATTCATCGTTATCTACTTTCCTGGCATGCTAAATGTTTAGCTTCACACATGTTACAAATGTGACTCTAATGTATCAACTAGACCACTCAAATTATTTGTAATAGGATTAACAACGTTAAACAAGTAACACGAACATGAGCGACACCAAAACGGCAAAGTTGCACACTTTATCGGAGAATGAGCCACATTGAATTGTATTCAAATAGAAAATACCGTCAATTTAAATAAGAAATAGGCATAATATCAAATTCGCCACGTGTTTATGGTTTATTATATTGAATTTCATGCATTAATTCTTCAATCCAGATTGTTATTTGTGTTCAATTTTATCAATAAAGAAGTAGAATATTCAAAAAGTACATCCTCGAAGCTCTGAATTACATGAAGCACTTGCTGTGTTTGGTGGTAAAACATCAAATAAGAAAGCAGCAATCCGCTTTTATTCACTTTGCAAGTGTTTACTCTTGTCTTCAATAGTACCTCTTTGTTAAATCTTAAATTCAAACAGCCACATCTTTCCGTTAAAGTAGGAAAATAATAACAAAAAAATCCGCAATTTTATATAAACCGTGAAATGCTTTTAGATTTTCTATACATGTAATCTCCTCTAAACTTGTATACTCAGGCTGGACTTCACCAGTTTAGTGAACCAAATTTTCAGAGAATAAAACCTTGACATTTCATTCTATAAGAATAAGTACTGTGATTATTGATATTAAACATGTAATGCGACAAGGACTAGAAATTGCATTAAGTAAACGAATACGAATCAAAAAAGCATTAGTAACGTATTTGATGATTGACGAAAAATAAAAAGTTAGAATGATAAATATGCACTTTTAAGTATCAGATACAAAGAATTGTTGTATTTGGTGAACTTCCCATGAAAAAGGTGAAAATACTTTAATAACCTTTTCTGAAAGGATGCAAAGGAATTTGTCCCGTGTTAAGATTATTTTTGTTTTGTTTTTACGCGGGACAAACCGGAAATCAAGGCTTGTTATTGTAAGCGCTTCAAAATATTTTAAATCCAATTTAGGATTTACTTTGAAATATACACGCTCCTCAAAACTGAATACAAATGAAGCAGTGCTGTGAGGTTTAATGTAAGACAATGCCACGATTTGTTCTTACTATTTCTACGAAACAAAATCATAGTGTTCATACTACAAGATGCGTTTTTATTGAAATGGTTTGAAAAAGAAAAGTCCTCGAATAGAAGATCTAAGATTAGAAAGGACCCTTAATGATAAACAAAGCGTTTACTTAAAGCACTCTTGACTCAAGGTGACATAGCCAAATTTTCAGAGAAAAAAAACTTGACATTTCATCTGTAAGAATTAGTACTGTGACACATATAATACTTTAAAAAATACTGTTTTAACTTTATCTGTAAAAATGCAAAAGAATTTGTATCGTGTTAATATTATTTAAGTATAATGGTTTTATTTACCATTACGAAACGGAAATCAAGGTTTGCAATTGTAAGCCTTTAAAGATATATTAACCCTTAAAGAGCCGGGCTTTTTCGACCCACCTCGCAGCCGGGGGCGGAATACGATCTCGGAAACCAAGTGACGAAACATCAAGTTTAGGGTACTGGTGGATAGCTATGACCCTCACAAGTCCACTGATATCAAAAAAAAAGTGGAAAACATACCTTGTATGGCGTCACAGTGACGTCTTAAGTGACGTCATATCAAAAATCGCCAAAATCATGGTTTTTCGCTATTTTTTTAAGCAAAAGTTGCATTTTTTTAGCAATAATGTGTGTCACAGTATGCTTACTCATGTTCTTGCTCTAAATAAATCAAATAAATAAGATAAAACACAGTGGAAGGGTATCCTGAAAACAAAAAACACATGTGTAATTTCCATTGAAAATCAGTTTTTGGTCAGTTTTTCGTTTAAACCAGCGTGCCATTTCGTAACGCCACGTCCCAAACCTAGGTCCGATTTTCACATATTTTAAAATAAGCGCAAAGCTTGAGGAAAAAAATAACAACCGGTGGAGGTATAATGAAAAATGTCGGAGGGGAAGCGGATTCCGCCCCCTCCCCGGCTCTTTTAGGGTTAAATCACATTTGTGATGACTCACACCGAAAAGGGGGACTTTGCGACGATCTGCAAACTGAGATATCAGGCTTTGAAGTTGAGATGTGGTAACATTTTCGTCTGGGGGTGAATTTGAGATTTTGTGATATTATGAATCTTCAAAGTTTTAAAAATCTTTCTACCTAGCCGTTTTCTATAAAATTGCGAAAAAAGATGATTTTTTGACAATTTTCTAACACCATGTCAATCTCGTTTTCGCAATTTTGTGATCGGAAGAAAAAACATCCATATAAATTACAAATATGCCTAATTTGCCATATTTTTGTAACTGAATTAAAGATAAGTATCTTGACAATGTCTGTGTCAAATTTGATGATGATTGAGTGCTCCTAAGTACCCGTTGCTAAGGAGATTTTGTGTATAGTTGAATAGTAATCAATAAAATTGATGCTTTCACAAACCCAAACTTTAAAGCCTATTTTCTCCAATTGCTATTTTTGAAAAGTGATCAACACGCTCTTACTAAAATAGCCATATCTTCGGAACGAATTGCTGTATCGAAATGTTTGAGGTACCAAATTACTTGTAAAACTCTAAGCTTTCTCATGATGCCAAATACTCAATTTTGATGTCGGAACCAAAGTCCCCCCTTTCGGTGTGAGTCAACACATTTAGGATTTACTTTGAAATAAGGCACACAAATGAAGCAATGCAGAAAGATTAAATGTAAGACATTGCCAAAAGGTACTCTTAAATTCGCAATCAATTTTTGCATGAGTGTCCTTCTCGCTTTTACTAATCTAAAATGTTTGCATAAGAGAAATAACGACTCCTGCCTCTCTGTATAATTTATGTAAAAGAAGTCTTCTCCATATTCTCAACAATTGCCAAAAAAGTTTCACAGGTACCAGTTGCGGAACACCAACGTTATCTGCAAAAATATTTATAATTTCAAAGACCCAGAATCTCAAGAATTAGGCAAATTACGGTTATCAACTATGCTGAAATTAAATAAACATTATTAGCATACAATATTCAGTTAGTCGCCTGAGCTTATTTAGACATACCGTATGTATGATATGTTATAAATGATCATGATAAATGACCATTAATCTGAAGAGATGCGACGACAATATTTTCAGTAGGGCAAATCATCTATGGTATCAATGCAAATTGGGCAAGCCCTGACCTACAAAAAATAAAGAAAATGATTTGTCTAACCAAGTGAATAATACAGAGGGACAAACCTGTTTGCAGTGTTCACCAAATTATCCTACTACAATATTTTCCTTTCAATCATCTTCGCATTGCATATTTAATTTCATTTAAGTCTTTAATGGTATATCTATTTTACTATGTAGCGTTTGAATTGTGTGAGGTAGACCAGGACGACTTACTCTAATTCAAGCATCACTTACAAACCTAAACATTGTTTAACAGACTCTTTGGTTTTACATTACGTGACAACCATTGACAATGAGTCTCGTACGTATATATATTCTTTAAAATAGCCAGTGCTTGTAGCAATATATCAAGACATGTTTAAACAAACTGTTCTATTTAATTTGTTTCACATCAGACTGATCAGTTTTTGCCTTAAGTTATATTTTAATTGAGTATGTATTATCGTTCTCAATCAAGCAAACAAGTTTCTTCAGTTTTGCGATTTGTTATAAAGTTATGTAAACACATTCTACTAACCGGTAATTGAAGTGTACTATATATAACATGAAGTAAATAGAGAAACATCCTGCTTAATAAAATTCGCAGACAGCTTCTTAGAACGAAATTGATCATTACAAGTTAGAAATCGAAATCATATAACAATGCTTCTACATAATGATACTCTATTAATGAAAAAGGGACAGATCTAGTTCTTTTCAAAACGTCATTTAATGATATGATAATAAATATAAAATTTGCATGTGTAATTTACGTAAAGCACGTTAAAATGCCGAAAACTTCTTCAAGTATACTTTAAAACACATGGACTTTACGATTGCGTTATCGTGAGGAGCATCCACTCGTCTTTGTTTGACATGTTTTGAGATATTTTCTCAGTAGATACAAGAGTCCAGTCTAGAATATTACCATTTAGATCATTGTCATAATGTCTTTAGTAAGTGGATTTTGTGCTTTAAAACAGACAGTATGACAGTATGATTTATTGCTAATTGCAATGGACAAAAAGTGATGTGAATGTTAATGGTATACCTTACGTGAAATCATCTCAGGCGAGTATTTCAAACGAGAATACATTTTTTCATTAAAGGCTGAAGTTCTATATGTGATGGCTCACCACGAAAGGGGGGACTTTGCACATGATATCAATTTTGAGTTTATCATTGCATCTGTTACAGAATTTTTTAGTTATTTGTCGAAATTGATCATTTTCCTTATTTTTTGCTACCTATTTTCACCAGTATCTTGAAAAGTGTTCTGTCGAAAAGTCCCCCTTTTCGGGGTGAGTCATTACATATTTACATGATCAATAATTTGATATCTTACCTGCTAAGTATTAAGACATATCTTTAAGAGCTCCTTGATTGGAGCAGGCAATGTAACAGAGATCACGAAGAATTGAAGATGATGCCAGATGTTGCCTATTGATGTAAATATAAAGATGACTTCATAAACAATTAAATAAATTGAACAACATACAAATAAAATTTTTGTTTGATATTCTAGTGATGTTTAAAAGGAAAACAATGTTAGTGACTTTTATTGAAATGCACAAATACCTCTAGCGCTTTTCTAAAAAATACATATGATTTGTTGAACGCCATATATTTTTGATATACATTTTACATCCCAATTTGAAGATAATAATAATGACTAAAATTTACCACTATATTCTGCGTCCAACTTACTCACTTGGTGGTAACGCAATGAAACCGATTGATTTAATTGTTTTATGACAAAGTTACGAAAACAGTTTCGGAAATAAATAAAATGAAAGTTTGTAATCCAGCGATTTAACATTATCAATATTATTAAAAACTGGTCAACAACACTTACTTTTTATGACGTATATATATATTTCAGTGATACCCATCACCGTCATCAGAGGTCTAAATCTGAGTTCCAACTGATCTCGCCGTGGATGGCGTCCTAGATGACGGTATTTCCACAAGAGAATCATTGATGGAAGTTCGCGCCCCGTTTCTATTTAGGGTGGGGCTCGTCTCTTCCTTGATGTAAATAGCCTCTCTTATTTTGCGTGGTAAAAATGTGTCCTCCCTACATAGCACAGACACGATCTCAAGATCTGGTTCATGTCATGTTTTCTGACAATGTCGTTCCATGTATCTACGGATTGCCGAAAGTACATAAACAAGCAATTCATGTGCGCCCAATAGTTCCGAGCATTGGATCTGTGTGTTTCAATCTCGCCAGATTTATTTCGGGCATCTTATCACCTCTTGTCGGAAAGTCGCCGCATCATATACAAAACTCGCAGGATTTTGTAAATAAGATTGAAGATCTGGTGTTGAACAACGATTATTAATTACATCGTATGATATTTCCGCATTATTTACTAGTGAACATGTGAATAGAGCGATGCAAGTGGATGATAGTCTTTTGAAAACTGATAACAGCTGGAAAGCACATACTTATTTAAATGCTTAACAAATCATCACACTCCTTGAATTTTGCTTAAAAACAACTTATTTTAAATTCAGAGGACAATTGTATAAGCAAGATCATGGACTAGCCCAATCATTGCTAACCTGTATATGGAATTTTTTGAATTGGAGGCAATAAAATCTGCTACCCACCCCCGCACGTCTGGATGCGATATGTGTATGATACGTTTGTTGTGATAAATAAGTCAAACTCTCAACAGTTCACGGATCACATTAACAGCTTAGATCTGCATATAAAATTCACCAATGACCCAGAGAAAGATGGGACTTTGCCTTTCCTTGACACACTAGTAATAACCAGGCTCACCGACGGTAGTCTCAAGGTCAGTGTATATAGAAAACCCACCCACACTGACCAATACCTGGCTTTTGATTCACACCATCCACTAGAACACAAGCTCAGCGTTATTAGGATCCTTTTCCATAGACCGGACACCGTTTTTACGAACTCGTCTGACAAAGAACATGAAATTAACCATGTGAAATCTGCCTTAAAATGATACGGACTTGAGTTTTAAAAGAGCCTGTTCTACAAAGAAACACAAAACAGCTCAACCAAATGCCTCTTCATCTTCAGACATTTCAACAAGAAAGTATTTTGTTATAGCTCCTTATGTTGAAGGGGTTTCTGAACGTCTTCAACGTGTGGTTCAATCTTATAGTGTTTCAGTTTGCCACAAACTACACCAAACTTTGCGTAAACTGCCTGTGGCACCTAAGGACAAGACTTAAGTTGAAGAACAATCTGGAGTAGTGTACCGAATTCCTTGCAGCAGTTGTAACAAAGTATATGTTGGAAAAACTAAACGAGTTTTTGGTGAGCGGCTTAAAAAAAACACCGCAAAAACCGCTTATAATCTTTCTGCCATTGCAAAAATTATCAGAAATCATGAACCAGATCTTGAGAACGTGTCTGAGGACAAAATTTTACTACGCAAAATAAGAGAGGCTATTTACGTCCAGCTCACCCTAAATCAATTTCTGGTCCTGTATTCTTTGAAAATCAAATTTATATAAAGTGAAAAATATCTTTATTTTATCTCGATACAAACCCATATTATAGTGTAAGCTGAGGCAAATATCATGGATGTTATTGTCGTTGGCGTATATAAGGCAAGAATGTATCTTCTTTCTTATCAAATATCTTTTGAAATAAGATTAGCATATCGTATTTCATGTTTTTGGATTTTTGAGAAAAATATTGTTTTCGACCTCTGTCGATAAATGGATATGTTTTTGTGGTAGCAATATCTATTAATAATTTTGACTTTTAACCGAGAAATTTTATTTCATAATTCTATTAATTTAAAACTTTGTAAAACATTTTGATAAAAAAAGGAAAGAAAAACAAAAAGGACTCCAAAACAATGTTACCCGGCTCATAAAAAAATTATAAAAATGCGTTGTAAATAGTGATAATATTTTTTTTTCAACTCAGATTTGCATTGATTTTTGGGTTAGGTTTCTCCATACAATGTTATAGTACATGTAAAGAAGAACAAGATTTAGTAGTTATGCAGATTCTGAAAATTTAGAAAAGATCGTATTTTTCTCACTATTCTATTATATATTGACACAGATTTAGTAATATGGGATGGATAAGCCTTTCAGCGGAGATTGCCATGAAAATTTAAAGGATTCCTTAAGATTGTATTGCATTTTCTAATTTATTTCCTATCTGAGTTTTGGAATTTACTTAAAAGTTACGGGTCTTTTGAATAACGAGATGGAGGAATTGCATGTTCAATGCGAGTTTTTGCCTTCTTACAAATGACGAACTACCAGAGTCTCTAAATTATATATATTTTTGCCTTAACTTATTGTTTGATTTTTTTTCTAGAAACATCGAGTTTTAGTTATTAAACTATATACCTATTCCTGCTTCATTGTGGTCGGTCCAAATGATAAAAGATCAGACACATCGATGTTCATGAAACAAAATACAGCAACTGAAAAAATCAGAAAAATAACATACAGAAACAAGAAACCTTCTTCTTTGAACATGTTGAAGAAGGCATAGTGAAATGAACTCATAACACCTAGAGGGTAGTTTTCATGATGTATAGATTATAATTATTATACCTAAGGGATCGTAATTATTATACCCTAGGAAGATTTGGGAGGAAGCACAAAGGACATTTCTGCACGATGGATCATAATTATTAAACCTATTGCAAGGGAGCACAGATTTGAGAGGAAAAAATTAAAAGTATAGATTCTTGGTTGTTGGTTTTTTTTTTCTTTTGCTTTTGACCTAGAATTTTTCATGTCATATTGTTACATTCCCTACACATACAATATCGATTTGATTGACGATCTTTTACGCAATACGTCTTGTGCAGGAACACGTTAGCTGTGTGGATTCAAAATAATTTTCCCTATGAAATTGTCTCTGTTGTCTCAATTGCTAAGATTAAATAAATAAATTCAATTAAGTCAGTTATACCCTAAGGATATTTTTTTACAATGTATCATAATTATACCCAAGGGATATTTGCAGGGACCGACAAATGTGAAATGTTAGACAAATTCCATAATCATGTCAGTATTGTAAACACAAATGTGATGACTCACCTCGAAAAAGGGGACTTTGCGACAAAACACTTTTCAAGAAACAGGCGAAAATAGGCAGCAAAAATATTGAAAATAATAAGAATTTCTAGCAAATTTTCTGTTGTAAAATTTGATTGCATTGATCAATTTCAACAAGAAAGGTGTCATTTTAAAGCTTAAAAAATGCTGCAACAGATGAAATGATAAAATCAAAATTGATATCATCTGCAAAATCCCTCCTTTCGGCGTGAGCCATCACAAATGAAGAAAAATGCCAACCCCTCGGTCACATGGTTGCAGCATAGATAAAGGATAAGTTCATGAATTGACAGAGGTACCTGATATCTGGCAGTACATGCTTCTTAATAATTCAAATGACATACATCAATGAAATTACCACTTTCCTGGTACGCTGTCATTATTAATGACATGTCTTTTAATCTTTGAAGCCCGACATGCTCTGTTGTTGTTTATGTTTCACTTTTTTACTATCTACAAGTATATAAACGACATCTTTCAAAAGCAAATATAAGCAGTAGGTACTTATATTTATAGATATAATGTTTCGTAACATTTTGGATATTAACACTCGGAAGAAGTGTTATAGAATATTCCCTAGGGATATAATGATATTAAGACTAGCTTGAAACACAAATCTATGCGTGCAAGCGACAGGTGAGGTTATCTCTTTTAGTTAATAAGAACACAACCTTTAATTGGTTACAATAAATGTAGAACAAAAACAAAACTTTCATTGATGATTCAACAACTCACTGTATCCCCTTATACAGGAGCGTACCGTTGTTGATTTGTGATGAATCCACAGTTGATATTCAAATAAGCGCGTGACGCATGGCACAGCGTACACGGAGGTGCGTTTACGCAGTGCACATAAATCGGCGCACTGTTCATCGCGCGTCGGGAACTTGAGTACGTGCAAGGACTGGCGCTAGGGAACAGTTGAAAACGACAAAGCAACTATCATTTAAAAACTAGCATTTTGTTTCAGATTCTTCTTTATTTTTATTGAGATGAGTATCTGTCAAATTGCAAACATTTAGAATTTAATTATACGTATTCAGGAAGATGTTCGTTGTTGAAAGGTATTCAAACATGCTACAGAGTTGTTCATTGCTAATCAACAACTCTGCATCCGATGCGTCGGCGTATTTTATCACACTCGGGTGGCTAAAGTCACCATCGCGCGATAAAAAAATACGCAGACGCATGGATGCATCGTTGTTGATTAGCGATGAACAACTCTGTAGCATGTTTGAATACCTAATTCAATGGTTATCCACGTCACTCATCTATGACTATAGATAATTATTTTGTTGAGCGGAGCCATTTTTTTACAATTTCAGTAATAATATGTATTCAACAAATTCGACACGTTATTTAAAATTGAAAACCCTGTTTCACGCGTAAGTCCGACCAAGATTTTGCGTTTCCCTGCAACTGTAGACTTGTTACTAAAATAAGCTGATTATTGTTTTAATCACATCGTTTTGATTCATACAATGAAGTCTATTAATCCACAAAGGCATAATTCAACCTATTTTTCAATAACATGACTCGTTGTTTTCGAATTTTATAAATTATAATACATGGTTATATCACAGAAGCATGTATTTAATTTTGAGATTCTAATACAAAAACGCAATTTTGGCTTTTTTAAATAGCAGGAACTATACATTAAACTTCCAGTTGAATGCAAAATAAAATAGGTAATGCAATTTTATAAACATGAGAAAAATTAAACATTTTTGTTTGCAATTTTGTAAATAATTTGTGTTTAAGAAGTAATTAGACCGCCGAGGCGAAAAATGAACACTTCATCCATCAGCAAAGAATATTTCAAAAGTAATGGTCTACTAAATTGTGTTGCCTTGTAAATTATAGTTGAAGCCTTAACAAGATTGCGGTGTCAATTATAAAGAGTCAGAATTGGTAATAAATGTCGTAAGCCATATATTTTTTGTTAAGTGTTAATAGACAAAACACAGTCTAAGTATCAAATTCTATACATTTATTTGTTAGTATTCTACTTGTTCTAATGGGGACATATGTAAAACAATAATGCCTTAGTCTTGAAAATAACATGTTTATACATCATTGCCAGGCAAACTGCAACATCATCTCAAGGCCATTGTTTCTAGGTAAAGAGATTATGATACATCTTTTTTTTTTCAATAAAGCCCATCGACATCTGACTTGGAACTTGTTTTATCGAGAAAGTAATGCAGATTTCTACAGAAATGCAATATCCCGTCCGAAGGTACAACAGCTTATACCTCATACTTGAAATTACTTACATTCACATTACCACAGTCAATGTTTTAACTTGATAGCTTGATAAGAAGTCTTATGGTTAATAGCTTGAAGATTTTTCATGGTTAGCTTGTCCTTGACTGTATTGATATCGATACTATTGGCAAGTTATGTCAACGACAGTATCGGCAAGCTTATAGTTGATTTTTCGATTACTTACCGATTAGTATATTCCGAGTTTGAAATGAGGAAGTCACGTATGTGATCACATGATGCCGTTATGGTCGATTTAGGCACACACATAGTAAAGTGTTTCCCATCTGAGGTATAAAACAATCTGGGTGGTAATCAAGAACAGTACATTTACCCTAATGTTACTCTAATCACTTGAAATCTAAAGTTTCTAGTCTGAGTAATGTTATTCTTAATAATTTCCTTAATTATCTCCTTCCCAATCTTTTGGTTTGATATGGGTATAACACAATATGACATGCATGAAATCAATCTTAAAGTAATCTCTTAGTTGACAAAAAGCACGTCTTCGGGTATGTAAAATAATCCCCCTGTTAAAAATAAAAAGTGCAAAGGCTTTTAGATGGATTTATCTGGACTGCATCTCTATAGAGGTCTTGCATGATCATGATGATTTATCAATAAACGCCAAACGAAGGCTTTTGACTGATGGACGTAGCATTGTAACTACCGTACTGATGAAGGTGAATGTTTATGAATGAGACAATCTACAGTGGTTGGATGTAGTAACACTTTATTGAATGCATATGAACATATGGTACATAAAGGCTCTGTCACAAATCACCCTATAGAGCAAAACGTACGCCTAAAATACTTTATCCCACTATTGTTCTGTTTTAGATCATAAGTCATGAATTGGTCATGCAGATATGGGGGAGATGTAACATAAAACTCATTCTTCGTAGTTTAATGTAATTTTATTCAAGAAGTTTAATACCTACTGCAACAAATTTGGTATGGTTATCTGGGCAATTTAATTGTCTTTCAAATGCAAAATTTTTCAAGACAATTGAACAAATATTATGAGATTTATGGCTCAAAATGTGAGCCAAGTCAACGGGGGAGGCGGTGGAGGAAAAGACAGTGGAGGAAAAGCCCATTGACTTGTACACAAAATTGTGAAAAATTACCAATCTTTCGAAAGTCATCATGCCAAAAGTTGAAATCCTACAAGAATCATTTTTCACACACGTTTTAATGAAAGACAAATATACCTATCCATGCCCAAATATTAATGGTAGGTGATGTATTGATTATAGTTTGGTGAGGATAAACTTTGTCATTTTCAGGGTATTTCCACTACCAGTTTCTACAATGTGTAAAGGTCAACATTTTCATGACAAGTTTCGTACGTTGTGAAAACGTGGATGAATAACAGTATTGACTTGTTGTAAATGCATAATACCGTAATTGCACATATTAACAGAAACAAATAAACCAAAGTCTTTCGGATCAGGTTAATTATTGAGAGATAACCCTAGTAAAATCGAGTACAAAAATAGTACAACATTCCTAAGGTGTACAATAGTCATTTGGAACATCATTTAAGTACAATTTGAGTACATTTATAGTACACAAATTTGTAGCATATTTGTACTAACACTGTACTATAATTGTGTTCCAAATGTGCATCTCAGGAATGTTGTACATAATTGTATTCGATTTTTCCAAGGAATGCATGTTTCATCACCCTGTATATCAAAAATGCAGCAAAATGGCCATAGTAACCAGAAATTTGAATGTAACTTGTCTCAAGCATTGTCAAGTATTTCTAGGGCTAAGACATATAAAGAACTCACCAAATCTGAAATAGCACATGGAAGCACAATCCTTTTGAAATGTATATGATTTTAACCACCCTTTATATTTCACCGTATGGATATTAAGCGAAAGATTTTCTTATTGAGAGCCTTGTGTTTTATCAACATTAATCCATACCTGATTTGTTTTACTAGTATGTTGCTGTGTAGAATAAAAGAGGTCTATGAAGAGAGTAAAATTAACACATTTATTTTTAGTTACACCCTGTATAATTGTCACACACCCTGTATAATGTCAGTATCATTGTATATTTGGTATCCTTGTAGTATGAGCTTTTAAAAAAATGTATAATTTTATGGTGTTAAAATGTCCATATTTAATCCTGTGTTGAGAAATATTCAGATGGTGATGTTTTTCTCATTTAGTGGTATGTTACACTTTTTCTGACCAATTCATGACTTTTGATCTTTATTCATTGTTGTTCGTCATGTGTTCGTTACAAGTACGGTCTGTTTGTTATGTATAGGTTTAATTCATAATTCATACGGTGGTGGTCCGTTTTATAGCACACGTTCAATATGTGTAAAACTTGTGTACGTTATTCTTACGTTTTACGGTGATGTCTGACATAGCCTTTACCACTAAACAAAGAAAAGCTCCAAGCTATTCTTTTCTGGTAATATTTAATATTTAATGAATGGATGAGCCCATTAAAACTTATATAGTATTTGTTATGGCATAAGGGAAAGTAAGTATTGAGTAGGCTATTTCACACACGGATTTGGCGCAAATTATTATGCTGTATCTTTATTCCTGTAATCATGAGCGCCAGCGTCATGCAACAGCATAACATCACAATAATGACTCGTACTTTGTAAAAGATGTTACATAAAACATCGTCAAACTGCTTATATCCTACTCCTTTTGAAATTAACTGAACAAGTTAAAACAATAATTTAATGTTTGTTATTTGCTTGGCCTGGAATAACATGATGAAATGCCAAAAGTTAGAAAGCAGATACTTTGGAACTGTAGCGAATTGAATTGAATAGTTATTGGATTCTTCCTGAATAGGTTTTACGTAGCAAAATTACAGAAGTAGCGGTCTTGAATAGTTTCATCACTGTGACTACTTGGGCAATCAAAGAACATTCTGGATGACCCATCACTTGGGCAGTCATTTGCAACAATGCTTTGAAATACTAGTATTGCACAATTCATGACTAATGCTGGTTATAAAAATAATATGGGATTGGTCAAGTAAGTGTACGTGCATTTCACTGTGACCAATGAGCAGGCATATTTCATGAGGGACAGATAAAAATACTTGGAGGTGGAAATTATACCCATTATGTCGATTTGGTAATCAACGATATTTTGTAATGGATTAAGAATATAAATTTTGAACTTAAAAAAGCGAAGCATTCCGTTTATTCCAGAAAAGTGGGTTGTTTTTCAGTCGCACTTGCCCTTGAATATACCACTATACATGATAACTCAAAACATTTCTTTTATACCGAGTCGACAAGAACGATGTTGCGTGTATTACGTATCACTGTAGGAATCTGTTATGATTGAAAATGTAAAAATGTTGATCACCCTATCAGCTAAAAGAAATATATAGTGTTGCATGCATTCTGTAAGATATGGGTTTTATACTTAGCTGATTGAATCAAGGACATGAAGGATGGGGTAATCCCTGTCCGTTCTTCTAAATCTCAAAACTACAAGAACCGTATACATTTGTAGAAGATGATTTGTATGCTGATCATAATTATAGTGATGCCTATTTTGACTTTACCCACAACAATTTTGGAAACTCTAACGTAACATTTGCTTTCATTTCTTTCTTTTCGATAATTTTAAGTTCAAACAAACACGTAGCCCTAAATGATAAAGAGTACTCACGTTTATTTGTGGTTACATTTCTAAATTGTAAGATATTAAAAAAAAACCACCTTAAATCTTTGTAAACTGTTAAGTTCTTTTACGGATGTTTCAGAGTATCTATTGCTTTGTAGTGTGTAACAGACAACTATATATTCGGCAATTTTGGAAATGTTGAGTTTAAATTCAATGGAGTGGGGAAAAACTGAGAAATCCCGGACTACCAGATTCATTACATCGGGTACTTGAGTGTATATTGAACCGTAATTTTTTACAAATAACAGTTTGAAATTTCTTTCTGCAAGAAAATGCACTACAACGATGAATGTAGTACAAAGATAGATTGAAAGTTATTATTAAAAGCTTAACTGTTGCCTGAGTTAAACAGTCCAGGCAACGAACCAGATAACCAGATCTGAATCGGAATTTGGTGTTTTTGAGGGTTTTTATTCCCGGGAGAGTTATAAAGGTTAGGATAAACTTTTCCTGCCGTTTTCGTAACCTTTTAAATATTGCCTAAAAATCTGTTGTGAGGTTATGTGTTAATTAAGATCATAGAATTAATTAGATTACGTAAAAGAAGACATCAGGACCTTCCCATCATACCTTGCTTCCAATAAGATTTTCGTACAGGTGTTAATGAGAGGGTTTAGGAATGAAACATAGCACAATCAGCAGACCTCATCCCAATTTTGCATTTCAGACATGTTTCATCCCTAAACCCTCTCATCGCAATTCAAACAAAAAATCCCTTTGGAAGCAAGGCATTATGGGAAGATCCTGATGTCTTCTTTAAGATTACGTAATCAATTACATATGTCAATTATTTAAAAACTTTTAAAAACAAAAATATAACATTGTTCACTAAGAACAAGTATATGTTGACAAAATAGCAAAAAATACTATCTAAAATGGTTAAATTTGAATCTAATTGTATTAGTGCAATTTAATGACTAAAATGCATTAACGCATCAGATACTCAGACATACTTGGAGCATGCAGGAGAAACATAAATTTAACCTCTACTGAAAAGAGAAAATATATCAGTAACATTATCTAAAAGTGTTCCCGAACTATGTTGGAAGAATATAAAAAGATAATGTATTTGCATCGCATTCAAGATTGTTAGAGTTCAGTGGTTTTATTGGCCAGGAATAACAAGAAAACAAAGTTACCTAGGTAAAGCCTTTCACATTATATAATCTGTGATTCCAAAACATGTCACTTGTCGGAACCTACGTGTTTCTCATTTCTCTTTACTGGTGATCAATCGTTTAAATCGTTTAAAACCCGGACAATAAGATGAGGGGACTGTGATTCCTATTACACCGGGTCACATGTGTGACGCAGTACCGTAAGTCGGAGCTACAAGTGTCTAATTAACAAACTGTTAAGGACCAATGATTAATCAATATTTTGAAGAGAGAATAATAAATTAAAGCCATTTTTTAGGTTCCTGTGTGAAAGAACATTGTAACAAAGACAAGAGGTAATTTACTTTATTGCCCTCTCTTGAAATATTGATTAATAATAATATTGGTTCTTAACAGTTTTTCAATCAGACACTTGTAGCTCCGACTTAATATACCTTTTGCTGTAACGCATCACATAACTAGTATATTAAATCATTTTCAGGAAATACTTTGAAATAAGATACTACTCTTCAAAACTGAATACAAATGAAACAGCACCGGAAGGTTAAATGTAAGAGTATGCAGTGATTTGCTCTTAAAGTTTCTTCGAAAACGCTATCCGAGTGTCGATACGATAAGAACCTTTTTACATGTCATATTGAAAAGTAATCGCTTATTTGTTTTGTGGGGAAAATTCTACAGAATGCAAATAAAGTTAGAATAAGAAACAATAGAGAAAATATCTGCGAAAAAGGTTATACAGGTTGTCCAAAAATTAACTTCACATTTTTAAATGCTTATAACTTTAAAACCAGGATTCGCATGACAACTTTAGACATATGTATTGATACAGGAGACTTATAGAATTATTGTGGTATCAAACATGATGCAATTACCATTTTTGAAAATAAATTTCAACATAAAGTACGCCAAACGTTAAGAGCGCAAGTTCATACTGAGAAGAAACATTAATGTGCAACTCACATGTAGGGACCTGAATAAATGTTTGAAGACAGAGAATCATTCATGAATATTTCATGACCTATTCAGCGGAACAGGTATTACAATGTTAATCCCGATGTTAATACGAAGATTTTTGATTGTGGTTTTGTCTTAATAATTACATAATGCTCATTAAAATGTTTTCTCATTTGTCAAAACGTAACTCTAGCATCTATCTTTAAATGGTGCACACCAGCATTGCCGCTTTAAAACATTCAAAGTTGCACTCACAGGGACATACCATGGTTAGTATTACCTCCATGGACATACTAAATTACCTCCTTCTTAGATTGAGCTGCCTAGTATTTCAGAATATTTTCTAAATGGCTTCCTTGCAGATTTCAACATTATTTGTCTCTAACGACAAATTTCTGGGCGTTTGTGTTCTTATTGATCTTCATATTTTCACTGGCAATGTTCAGTTTCAGGTTAGGAATAGTCCAGGGTGTCGAGATGTACTGTCCTTCAGATAACCCATAAACAGTAATCGGGCGGAATTAAATCATGGGAGTGAAAGGGCTAGGGTTTCATTGTCTTGAGCGATATGATTCTTCTTGAAAAAAATCAATTGCTAAAGCCATTCTAAACCTTTTAGCTGTATCAAGCGTCATGTCGTCATGTTGAAGTGACAGAAGAGTGTCAACGCTAGATGATACAGTTTCTCAACCACTTTGAACTTTTAGACCTTCTTGCTATCCTAGTATGTTACTGATTGCATAATACACATGTCTAGAGTTGTAATACAAATCTTGGTTTTAAAATTATTAACGTTTAATAATTTGCCGCTAATTTTTGGACATCCTGTATATACCTAACCACCGACTTACCAGTCTTCATAATATTTAGATTGAAAGGTAAATTCCAGTAAAATAACACACTTAACTTTTCTGTGTTACTTCGGTTTTCCCATGTGATTACCCATATTATGGGGAAAAAAAGATTTTTCATAAAGACGCGTATCTATTTTTCGCTATTTACTCATATTTCCCGTGAACATGGTGAATGTGCTTTTACAGTTATTTTATTATCAGAAAAAATCGCAAAATCATGATTTTTTTTATTTAGGAATATACTTGAAATTTTTCAATAAACTTCTCTCATTTCGAAACATTTAAAAAACGGTCAATATTTAATTTATATACCGATTTTGTGTAGATCGGGTAAGAATATAAACTATCGACCGTCTCAAACCATACTAATAGTACCTATTCTCAAGCAATACCCTCCTTCCATTGACGATCAACAAAATTTCTCATGTCTGTTTTTTAGTTTATTTTGATCTGAAATTAGCTCAAAATCATGGAATTTAAAAGTTCTTGTGTCTCTTCGCGCAGCAAATATAATAACTTTTGAGAGATCGATTTCTTTTAAAATGCTTTGCAAATGTGTCAATAAATGAAGAAATATTAAACATCAGACAGCAGTGATGTAAAATGAAAAAATACTTGTTAAAAGGAGGATGAATAACAACTAAAAATGTACTTCAATTTTTGATGACATCGAGTATAATGCAAGAAACTCACGTTCTAGAAAGTATTCATCAACTATATATATTTTATTTCACACTGTTACAATAATTCATCTTTATAGCAATGTACAATAATTTACTTACAAAAACAAATATTTACAGAAAATTGATAACATATGCTTAAGCCATGTAAAAATACAGTTGTCTGTAAGGCCGCGATTACGTAAAAGTACGGTATTCGCTATACGCTCCAACGGGAGACACTTATTCACAGTGCAGGGCATAATTACCAGTCAATTTCAAAAATGAGTCCCTTCCGCGGGAGCGTAAAGCGAATACTGTGACTATGTATTCACGACCTGACACCCTGGTCGCATAACCACCGGTCGCCGACCGGTGTCTTGGGATACCCTGGTCATAAAATCTTGCGACGAGGTTACGATATGTTTACGCCGTCATACCAGGTAGATTCCAGCAGACACCTATCGGACACTGGCCGGTATCCGACCGGACACCTTCCGGTGTCCATAAGCCATAGAGGAAGCATGCTGCAAGAATTTAATTAGGCGTGTATACGATGTCTTCAGTTATGGTCTAATAATCACCGGAGTCCGACCGGTGACTGACCGGGCATCGGAAGAGCTCGCAAGCATTCACTGATGTCATTCATGCGTTACAGCTTCCTTCGGCTCACCAGACACCGGTCGGCGACAGTTAGTTATACCCTGGTCACATAACCTTGCGGCAAAATTACGATGTGTTTACGGCGTCAATTCAGCAGTCGGTGTCCGACCGATGTCAGACCGGTATCTTCGAGTTAAAACCATGCGCCTTGTATACGATGTCTTCAGTTATGGTCCCATAACTACCGGCGTCTGACCGGGCATTGCAAGCATTCACCGGTGTTATACCGATGTCATACCGGGGTGGCGTTGCAGGGTTGCGGAGTTGCGTTGCTTATGTGACCAGGGTATTATGTGAGGGTGTAAATCGTAGGAAGTTGCAATGCTGGTATGAAATCGGTATGACACCGTTGAATGCTTATGAGCTCTTACGATGCTCGGTCGGTCTCCGGTCGTTATTAGGTCATAACTGTAGACATCGCAAACAAGAAGCAAGGTTTTAATTCAGAATTAAATTCTTGCGACATGCTTCCGATGTCTCAACGGTTCATGAACACCGGCCGGTGTCCGCTCGGACACTGGCCGATATCCGATCGGTGTCTGCTGAAGTCTACCTGTAGGTCGATTTCACTAAACAATTGCGATGCATCGTAGCTGCGATGCGTACAGTGCGCAACTGGACTAGATTTCACGAAGACATAAAAACCCTTCGCAAGCGTGCGATGCGTCGCAAGGTATACGAACATTACACGGGGAAGGTGATCGCAAATTTGCGATGAGTGAACGATGCGTTTGGTCTTACGATGCTTTAACGATGTGTTTTAATGTTAGTGAAATCGGCCACTGGTATGACGCCGTGAACACATCGTAACCTCGACGAAAGGTTATGTATCCGTCTACCGTTACTCCAAAATGTGTTATGCAAATTTACATACGTACAAAATATCAAACATTGTCGTAGTGTAGTGTTTTCAGTACTACAGTGTATAGTAGTGTAGTGCAGTTACAGTAGTCATTGTAGTGTAGTGTAGTGCAGTGCAGTGTAGTGTAGTTAAATAGTGTATTGTAGTGTAATGCAGTGCATGCTGTGCGATGCAGTGCTGGGCAATGAAGCGTAGTGTAGTGTAGTGTAATGTAGTTTACTTTATAGTGCAGTGCATGCAGTGCAATGCAGTGCAGTGTAGTGTAGTGTAGTGCAGTGTAGTGTAATGTAATGTAGTGTAGTGTAGTGTAGTGTAGTGTAGTGTAGTGTAGTGCGTTCAAACCCCGTAACACGTAAATGAACAAAAGAGAGTTTCTAGGGGCCTCAGGTAACCGAACAACTTTTTAAAATATAATTGTACTAATTATTTACAAATATCAGAAAAATTCCTTCTGGAACAGGGATGTATTTCGTAAGTATCTTGTAAAGTTTATGTTCGAACTCAGTAATGCTCAGAATAAAATGACTTTTTGACCGCCATGTCATCCGTATTCTGTTTAGCTATAATGTATCAGAAATAAGTTTTTACCTACAGCACGAAAGTTATAAAACATGACAAAGGCACTAAGTATGAATAAGTGAAATGATACATTTATCGGTTAATCGGTTATCGGTATTGAAAAAACTTAATTAGGCACTTTTTAACAGAATAAACAAAAGGTACCATCTACGTATCTTTCTTTATCTATCACTTTTGAGTACATTATATAGGGCCAAATACTAGACTCTGGGTGTTTGAACATGTTCGAGTAGTTTTTAATTTGACCTTAGTTCACCAATTTGAACCGCTAGATGAAACTTGCACTGCAAAAAAGTTTGGTTAAAATTATACATCCCTACCAACTGTTGGGCAAACTAAAAAAAGCACCGTAGATCAGACACTTTTGCCAAAATTTTGTATCGCTTTAACCGCACTGATGGCAAATGGACTCGCCTTGCCTTGCCTTGCTGGCTATGTCAGCCCATGTTGGCTGTAGCCCTTCTCATGTAAGCGCCACTGTTCTCTATCATCTTCCACTCTTGTCCAAGGTAGGAGGTGATGTCATAACGCCAACGACGTTTCTGCCATCCTCTCCACAGCAATGGACTTGCGTTTCCGCTCAAATAGATTTGCCCAACATTAGGGCAGGGATGTGTGCCCAACAGTGTTATTATTTTGTGTTTTACCTGACGTTGGTAGGGATGTATACTTCATCAAATTTTAGCGAAATCACCTCCAAATTGCCCAACATTCTTGCAGTGTAATCTATACCTAAACACTAACCTCTTGCACATGCTGTTGTTATATGAAGTGTGATATGCCATATCATCTGTGGTGTACGGAAGAGTTTTGAAAAGGTAAGGTTTAAACTATTTTGAAATTATTTAGTGGTAGGAACTATATTTTTGTGTCTATCGTATCTATAGTATGCTTTCTAATATTATTATTCTTGACGAAGTTCGAAGAATTTGTGCTTTTATTTGAAATCGCTTTAGTCCGTTTAAGCTTTTGTGGACATTCTGATTTGAAAAGGCGACCGTAGGCTACAGACAGCTCTTTGCGGAATACTGGACTCATAATGAAATAAATGATAGTGCTAATTACAGAATTGAACATAGCAATGCCTTCAACGGCATACAACATTGAATAGCGGTAATCAAAGTTTCTTTCTAACTCCTCCTGAAAAAAGGTAAAGGCAATATTGTATCCATAGTATGGTGCCCATGAAATAAAGAACGCAACCACTAATGACACCAGCATGGGGATAGTTTTCTGCTTCCTGACTAACGTAATCTCACGATGCCTTTCCGTCACGTGACCAGGGGGTGTCCGATGCGTCCACAGTTTCAGCGCAATACTCAAATAGATGAACGCCATAATCCACATTGGGAGAATGAACTCCGCAAGGGTTATCAAAATCGTGTACACTTTCAGAGCTTGAATATCGTACCAATATTCAAAGCAAACGTGCTGTTCTACGCCGTTGCAGTTTATACCGGAAGAAGCACGTGTAAAGAGCAGAGCAGGCAATGCAGCAAGAAAAGACACGATCCAGATTGCAGATACAATCACTACCAACTTTGACTTATGCATCCTTGGTCGAAGCGGTCTGAAGATTCCAAGGTATCTGAAAAATATTAAAAACAGAAACAAAAAAATATTAACAGTTGTCACAAGTGCATAGCGTATGCATAGCGTACAAAACAAAAATTAATAATATCAGAACATGTATAATTTAAATGGTCGCATATAAACATATTTTATGGTACGGCGATAGTTTATACTAGGTCTCCTCAACTGTACCTTGCGAGGTCAAAGTAAATCGTTGCTAAGCAAAGTTTCCGAGTGAATACTTCAGGAATTGGGGCGAAACGTCTATGGATAGATTATGATTGGTCATACTTAAACACAAACACATCATTTTTGGGAAAATTTTAACTTACTCAGTTTGGCAAAATGAGGTGTCATCGAACCCCCCCCCCCCCCCCCCCCCACACACACACACACACACATCCCCACACCCCAACAGCCCCACAAATCTAAGTACAAAATAAAACTACCTTATAGTTCCTATATATCAATTTCATATCACGTATTTAATTTAATAGTATTTGCACATGCTGCTAATACGATAGCATATCATAGTTTTGTACATTATTCTTTATGTGGATAATTACATTTTGTTGGACAAAAATGATTAGAATAGGTAATATCAGCAGCACTTCTCAAAGTGTCAAACATTTTACTTTAAATCAAGCCTCACTGATAAAATAAACATTGTTTGTAGACTCGTTGGTTTGCATTACTTGACAACCGTTGGCAATGAGTTGCGTATATTTTGTCTTCTAAAATAGGTAGTGCCTGTGGCAATTTATCAAGACATGTTTAAACAAACTGTTCTATTTAATTTGTTTCTCAGCCGTCTGATCAGCTTTTGCCTTAAGTTATATTTTAATTGAGTATCTAGTCCTCAGTCAAGCAAACAAGTTTCTTCAATTTTGTGATTGTTATAGAGCTATGTAAACATATTGTACCAAGCAGTAATTGATGTGTATATATAAAACAACAAGTAAATAGACATATTTTGCTTGACAACATGCACAGACAGCTACTTAGAATCAAATTGATAATCACAAGTTGCAAAGCGAAAATCTTGCGACAATGCTTCTGCATTATGATACTCTAACGACGACAAAAAATAGAAAGATCTAATTCTTTAAATAAAAATGAACTCCACGTCATAAAATCCTACCCATGTTTTCTACGTGCTTGCAGTTAACTCAAATCAACATTTTCCTGATGATTTCCGGCAATTCTTGCTAATTCCTGAACAAAAACACACAGAGGGTACAACCACACATACCATGAATACAGACCGGGATCAACAACACTAGATTCGCTCCACAGCGCGGGCTATTCAATTTCAACGCAGCGGCACACGATAGCATTATTGACCAGTTGGATACCGTATAACAATAACCACTGGCGTGTATTCATTTGGTACTGACAATGGGTCTCTGCGTGTAATTGACCAATTTACAAGAATCTAATTCACAGGTATGTTTTTAAAATCGATCATTCTTTGCAAATCGGCTTCGCATGATAATGAACTTGATACATTCCGACTACAAATCGATGAGTCTTGGTTTGTGTGCCAACTAGTACACGCCGGGGAAGTAGTGACGTCATAATTCATGTTAATCACCCATCACGTGCGTTTTGGACCCAAGCAAACGGTGTGACCATTTTTGCCATACGTTAAGTCTATGGGAAAAAAAGTCCGACTCCGATTTTATACCATAACTTTCGTCTAAAAAAAATGGGAGAACATGCCGGTGTGTTATGCTGAAGGTTGTGATCACAAGCCAGGACGGGACCCCTGTCGTTATTTTTTGTTTTCCAACCGAGAAACATTTGTATGTTTACGTACGCCTATTCTTTTAACACGTATGATCAGTGGACATAATCTTTTGTTTGGAACCAGAATGCACGTATTGGGCTAATTATCATAAATGTGACGTCACTCCTTCACCGGCGTATTAGAAAAATGTTGAATTAATTAATCTGCAAGCGCACGTAGAAATCACGGGTAGGAGGTTATGACGTGGAGTTTATACACGTTTATTGTAACTGTTTTTATCACTCGTCGTCCATCACTGGTTGTCCAAAAGCTGACTTGAGTGGGATTTAAAAAATTGACTTTACGAGGAGTACTATCCACTCGTTTTCAGTCTTTAAGGTATTTTCTCACTTGGAAGAGATTTAACTCTTAAAACAAATATCAGTCAGTTTGTCGTCAAAATGCGTTTAAAATTTCAAGTTTAATGACTTTTGTATTGAATATATGTAAATAAGAGAAAAGCAACTTAAATTGGAACAACATTTAAAAGAGTGCATTTTCATATTCTAGCGATATATCGATGAAAGAATAAAGCAAACGACCTTAAAGGGCAAAGGAAATGCAATTTCAAGTTTACATTAAAATAAAGGTGAGAAGTCATGGAATCTAAAACAATGTATTTCATGATTATCCGTGGCTTTCTTAGTGGTATAGTGATAATCATACACAATTTTGTCTAGCTGGAGGAAATAAAACATATTCAATATTTCACAAGCAATGACATCATTTGTGGCAGTGATTTTTATATAAAACTCAATTTGTTGCCTCATCAAAAATATTGAGTAAATAAAGTGTATATAAAATGATGAAGTCAAACAAACTTCAATAAACCAAAGAGAAAAAAATATCATTTGTTAAAGTATCAATATGTTACCGTATTATTTGTGATCCATACAATAATAACGTTTCAGTTATTGAACTATTTGAAACTCCAGCTATATTGTAATTGAGGTTGATTCAAATGTAAATGCAATAAATCAGATACACAAATACCCATGAATGTTACGGTGAAACAAAAATATATCAAAAAACAAATCAGACAACGAATATCAGAAACCATTTATTTAGAGCAAGGAAGACATATTGAAATGAACTAAAAACATCCAAAGGTTATTTTTCACCATGGATCATCATACATAATATACCTACGTTTTACAAGGAAGCACAAATTTGCAAAATTGAGACAATTTGACGTAAATTGCTTCATTAAATTTTAAGATTAAGAAATTCAGAAAAGAAGTATACAGAATTGGTTTTAGCAACATGTCATTCAAAGTTGGCTTTTAAAATAAAATTAGCTACTGTATTACTAAAAATCCAGTATTTCATGGAATATAGACTGGAGTATATATGGTCATCCTTTTTGAGGTGAGGCCCATTTGCGTTTCATCTCATTCACTTCATCCATACCTTACTCCTTCCTGGTAATCGTTGATTAGAGTTAATTAATACCTTTATTTGGCTAATATTTTCAATTGATTTTATAGGCTAATACATTATCTTCAAAATCATACCAAATTTATGACATTTCATACG
>JXSR01S010548.1:0-19713 GCA_000969725.1 Ophiothrix spiculata
AAATTCCTTTATGAAATAAAAGATAATATTAATAATAACATTAAGGTAAACTCAAAATTTAAAACTCTATGCAGAGTTCAAATGAGTAATTCGTCCTAAGTTCCATGACTTAGGTTGATTCTAACTTTTATGAAATAGGGCCCAGAAAAGTACAGAAAAAGAAAAGGGATTAAGTAAAAGCAAAAATAGTTGATGGATTATTTGAGTATTAGACTAAAGTGAGAAAAGTCTATTTCGCGTGGTGGTAATAATTACCTATTTCATTCTAAGTGAACAGTTTTTCAATAAGCAATAACACACAAAAAATAGATATTCTGATTAAATATTCTGGTCCCTAAAAGTACACATTTATTAACTTTGTATTCGCATCTGAAAGAATCAATAAAGAACATCTAATTACACACTGCTATCGGATGCAAATAGCTAGGACCTTTTAAATATAGAACAAAACATTGATCAACCAAGAAACACAGATTTGATTTGATTTATTAAACACGTTAGATCTGCAAGGAAAACAAGACAGTAGGTGAAGCAAGTAGAGTGAGGAACTGTTGACACAAAGATAAATTTCATTGCATGTTTAAATATAAAATATATACGGAAAATATGTCTGTAGGTTTCTCGCAAATAAAAGTATACAAGTAGAATTTGATTTTTTTTAAACTAATAAATTCCTCTTTTCTAACATATTTATTATAACATTTTTTTAAAAGACAATCTGTAGCGAATTTAACTTAGGTTGACAGATAGCAATGACAACTATCAGCTTCAATATATATAAAATAATAATCGATCGATGCTTATTATTGTTAAGAACTCAAGTAATGACAACAGATGATGGAATCTTCGCCATAACCGTTTTATTGTCCCTTTGTTTGAAAGGAGCATGTTATTTTGTTTGATAAATATACTGTAAGAATAAGAAAATGCTAATAAATGTGATTTTAGATGTGAAAATTAAGGACAAGTTTAATAAGTACCGGGGGGTATGCACGATATTTGAACACCTTTCCAATGTGGTACCAAAAAAACTCATTATTCTCTTTATTTGTTATGACACATCTCGCACGTAGAAAATTGGCTTCTTTTAGTGATTTGCAACTTCGGACTAAATTGCTCGGGGCAAGGACACTCATGCGAATAGTTACTATCGTTGGCAAGTAATCTATCTTAAGTTGCAACATTGGTTTAAATGAAGATTTTCCCTTAGGGGTCAGAATTAAAGAGGTCAGAATGATGCTGTATCAATAAAGTGCCATGACCAGTGTAATTCTAGATCTCCGAGAGCTAGTCTTGATCAATGTCATCTCAAGGACCTTGGACGAGAATAATCTTTGTTCTATCAACCAATTGAACCAAAGCACGGGATATGAATTGTAGTATTTATTGTTAGCCAGCTGATAGTTGAATTATTTAAGGCATGTTAGGGCAAGTCCATGACACTTATTCCGTGTCCCTTTATAATGCAATGGGTAAGATGTATTTTCATTATCAGCTGATTGTGACTTTAGTTTGTTTTGTTAAGCTTTCTTTGCGTCCTGTTACGTTTTGCCCTTTTGCCGCTTTCCTAGTGCAATCTGAGAAGTATGAAAACATTTTAACCTGATGTTTTTATTGAAAGATGTTTGGTTTTTTTATGAACTTCAGTCTGCATTATGTATAGAGAGCTATGATAAAATAATGATGTTTACTCATTTCTGTAATGATAGCACGCAGAGTGTTAACATATTATGCGCAACAATCCGTGATAATTATTGTCAATGACCATGATATACGATCAATCATAAAATCCACTTATTAAGCATAGTTTTCCCATATTGTTTTGTTTTTATGAGTATCTGTATTTAGTTTAAAGCATGATGTAATCTGTCATTAGATAGATTTCATTTACAGCTGTGTAAGCTTTCAGCAATTTCGAAACGACGTTGACTGGTGATGTGTCGGATAATCACAAGGTCATTCATTACAGTTTTTCGTTTCTTTGTAAAATTACAGAAAATTGAAAACAAAAGGGGTTCAACGGGAAAAACCAGATAAAAAAACACAGGCGCAAAAAGAACACCGAGAGAGGGGGGGCACAAAAACACAGAAAAAAAAAGAGTTCTCAAAACATTAAAAAGAGCCAACGTTTTCCTTGATTGATTGCAAAATGATGTTCCTAAAGAAGCACATTTCCCGCTACTATTCTACTACGTACATCAACATTACGGTTATTGCCATGTGTAAATTTATCATGATTTACCGAAATTTGTTATAGTATTTTTATGACTAATTTTGTAGAATTACCTGTATCTGATTCTTTAAACACAAAACTTTAACCAAATTTAAACCAAGAAAATAATGCGGTTGTCGAATATACTAATGGTAAAAACAATTAAACAAGTATCTTGTTCGAACCAAATGACCGATGCTAGTATTACACCTGACGCAAATTATGACTAAAAGTAGAACAGTGTAATTTATATTATTAATAATGAGGAAAAATAACTGTATATAATGTTGTCGCTTCCAAACGTATTATCTCATATTCCATGTGTGACAATATGTGACCCGTCATATCGAAAGGTACCTTAAGGTCGGCAAAATCAAAATGGATTTGTTGGTCTCATCTAAAAGCCGAGATTTTAAGCTTTGAAATGACACCTTACTTTTGGTTATTGGATGTTCGGTTACAAAGTTACATCCAAATTGGCAAAAGGCATCGGGCTGATTCGGAAAACTATAGTTTTGAGAAAATGGAGTTTGAAGTTTTTGTACTGAGTACAACTTTAATGGGGAAAGGATTTTTATAAAAATTTTGTAAAACATTTGTCTTATGTTTTGGATGTTTAAACCTGATTAATATGATACAATACACTTCAAAGGTAACATTTCTGATGAAATTAGAAATTCGACCTTGGACGTGATTTTTGATTATACTCAGCTTCAATGGCCCATATCTCGTAATTTACTATGCCGGTATTAAGGTACCTTTAGATATGACGGGACACATATTTCTTTCCGTCGTACCAGAGAGGCAAGACAATTTGTTAACCATACCTGCAAAACGATGATTTGGAAAAAAAAGAATACATAAATCGGTCAATAGCAGACGACACGACGGCCGGTTTTGACCAAAACATTAGAGTGAGGAAAGCCTATTTGTTTACAATACCTGCAGACGATAATTTGGAAATCATAGAACATAGAAGTCGATCATGAGCAGACGACTAGACATAAAACAAGGGCGTCAGCGCATTCAGGTGTTAATTGGAACAGACGAGCAGACAATGATGTTAAAAGCAAATGTGTGTCGTGATTCCAACACTGTGTAAAACAGCGTAACAGGGAATACAAAATAATTATTTCTGTAGATTAAAGAAAAGTAAAAGTACATCTATACTCTAAATAAATAAATTTACAAATACAGCATTTTGCCAGATTTAATTAGTATCTTTATGTATCCTAAAGTTTTGCAAACCATTTATTGCGATGGCAGCAATTTAATCACGCACTTTGATGCGTCCATTAGAAAATATGTAACCGCAACCTGACTCTCAGAACCCAATCTTGGTCACAAATACTTGGGACACTTTAATGACAATGATATAGTTATGAATGCAATCGAGTGTTGGTTCAAAGTCTGTGAGGACTCTCATTTCTCTCCCTCCCTGTCCCAGGATCTCCCTCCGCATCATCCAATGTTGCGTAGAACACATGCGCAATATGCTCTAAGAATATCAAGTATGTTTGAGATGAAAATACAAACAAAGGCAGCTAATAACAAAAATCCATATAACTAGATAGAGTGTTTGCACAAATGGTTTCTTCGATATTCTATAAACATGTTGGTGCCATGATGTATTCGACGATCATGCTTCATTATTCTGACCTTGACGCCAGTCGCCAACGATGTAGATCGGATAATTTGGTCAACCAAGTAGTTTTCTCCTTACGCATATATTGGAATGTTGAAATCAAAATTTCAAAACTTTCTCTGAAAGATATCAAGTAAATTGTCTTATGAGGTAAGGGCTAGAATAAACTTTTAAGCTTGGAAAATACCATTTGTTCTTCATGGACTAATAGTACTTTGTATTAGTGTTTCAGGAAAATATACTTCAACAGAACAACAAACCTGTAGACATATAGTTAAAGAGAGATATCCATATATATAGGGACCATAGCAAACATTATCATCTAATTTAACAAACGTTTACACATTATTGTAATGCGATTGGCGACTGAAAGACCGTACCCTGCCTCTGACCTTAACCCACTTAACGGTTAGGAGCAAGAGCTGATGAAGACGATGCTTAATAGTACTCTTGAAACGTCTTAAAATTGATACCCGCTCAATCTTTTTTGTTCAGGCATCGTTATGTTTTAACATAACGTAACATTTTTAAAGAGTCCATGCTTAATCAAAATTAAGAAAATACACATGATTTATTTTAACAAATGTAAAAAAAAAGAAGTTTTTTTCAGTGAAATTTTAAGCTTCAAGAGTGTGTTTTACTAAAATGTGAACATCAACAGTGTACAATATGATATTGATTGTTGACATAAATACCAATCCCCTTCGGTGTTTTACTTGGCTCTTGTACAGATATAAAACGATGTTGTATCTGCACTTTCACTAAAACGGAGTCTTCTATTGCAACTTTGTAAAAAGTATGAACAAAGGATGTGATTTGAACTTTATCCCAGGTCTCAAAATCAAAATAATGCCAAGTTGATAATGGAAATGTTACATTTCAAATAATGAAAAAAAAAAATCACAAGAAATGTTGCTTAAACAAATGTCTTGAATTTAACGCGATGATCATGAATTACCCGGATTCATTTGTTGACTTTGCTTTGCATTTCATTGATTTAACTTGAATATATCCCTGATACTCTCCAACAAAATACAAAACGTATATGACCGGTATCGTTCCTTTTTGTGACATACGTACATTTTAGGTATGTAAATTTATAGATAGATATATCATATTTGCTTCAACTCATCTAAGAAATGTATATTATGTCTTTTACATGAATAAACCGGTATAGATAAATTTCAAAATGATGTCTGATCTATTGAATACCAAATAAGTAAAGTATGTATTGGGTATTAACTTTTTTATTTATTTTATACCTGAGAGAACTGCCTTTGAACTATTAACGACATTCCTTTCATCATCATATATAAACTTCGTGTTGTCCTCCACCTAAGTGCAAGTTATTTCAAAATTATATCTCATCCATAAACTCAACTAATATGATTACTGTCATTCCAATAACAAAAACCACAAGAAACGGTTTGGAAAATTACACGTAAATTATAATGTAATCAAATGATTGTCTGATGGTACCTGGATCTGGAAAAACACACTTGGCGGTTGATTGAAAGGAAATTGCGCGTATATTGCAATCTAAAATTTTCATTAATCACCAGGTAAGCCTATTTTAAGACAATTATTATTTCGCCATCTTTCAATTTCAGATTACGAGCACTGATTCATTAAGGTTGATAAACAAAATTGTCTGCATTCTGTACATTGTTATTGTTACTTATTACTCTGCTGTTCAAACTGCGATATTATGCAGTCAATCAAAATTTATGGAATAGAGAGAAAAAAATCAATTTGGTTTTTGTTCCCTCCTTTAATATCCGGAATGCTGCTGCTTCAGCTGCACCATATACAGTAGACTACATAACAAAAGCCGAGGGAGATATATAAACATATTCTAAGAAAAGAGAAATCTTTTCCCCCGCGCGCTAAATTTCTCACTTTAGATCGTCTGCATTCGAGAAGTTCTTGTCAACGTAACAATGAGAGTAGTGAAATTCGAGGAAGCGGAGATTGTATAATGATCGATGTCCTAGTTGCATCACTAGGTTTATCTATTGACAGTTTTGCGGTAGTTTATGCATGGGTTCGTGAATTCAGATGCAATCATGTTAGTCTTAAACCAACTCCAAGGTTGATTGGTGAAAATATGATTATCATGAAAGCATAATTTTTTTTATAAACTTTAAACATGACAGCTCTGTCAATTCAGTCTTTTAAGAAACTTCTGTTCTATGTCTTACATGTAGTCTTACATTTTAGTCTTCTTATTTCTTAGGTCCTTATTTACAGAAAAGGTGCACTCCAAATACTTTAAAATAATCCTATAAATATACATGATTCATACGTCCTCATTTTAGATTCAAACTATTGAACAAAAATTCCACTTTGATCAAAATCTACTCCATGTTTTGTAAACTAGAAATGTAGATTTATTCACCAAGTACAATGTGTAACATTTGCGCAAATATTTATTAGTTCCCTTATCACGAGATTTAAGATACGTAAATTTATTCCTTGTAGCAATGTATCCGATTAAAATTTGCCCATAATACATAGAGAAGATTAAATTTGTAGCCAGCCTGTGAATCACAAATTGTGAGCAAATTAAGACATCATTTTTCTATGATGGTTTTCTGGACTAATGATCTAATGTGCTAAAATAGATATGATTAATACCGCTTTCTTTAATGACGCACATAAAAATAATGAAATGTAATTACATTGTCTGTCACAAGTGAAGCAGAAGCTTGACACCGATCAATCAATTTATCAAAATCACTTTGCCTTAGCCATGTTTCATTTTCAAAGCATTTAAGGGTGTGGTTACGAAATACCTATAGATAGATAAGTGTTCAGTAAGTTTCTAACTTAATGCATTAGTAATGCCCCGAAGATATATCCACTTGACGCATGAAAAGCAATAATGTCCTGAGATTCCCAGGTGCAGATTAGGTACAGTTCATTGTTTTCATTTACTGGCACACGCCCATCTCATCAAGGTCTTTTGCTTGAACGCATTACATAATCACTATTTATATCGTATGCATTACCTAAAGCACTCTTTTTATCATTGGTGTGCGCAAGAACATCTTTCGGTTGAGATGTTGATATTTGAATTGTGACATTAATTGAAGCTGGCTATATTTGTTTTACAACCTCAACATAAATGAATAGTATCAAATTCCTTGGGATTTATTCCTTGTCATGGTTTTGTAATGGATAGTTATTTCCTTTTCTAGTCAATTATTTCTAGAAGAAAACTTATCAAAAAGGGTTGGTTAAGGGATAAAATTTGTAAATATTAAGCATAAAATAACTGAACAGTATTGTGTTTTTAAGTCGCTTGCCAATTTAGAGTAGACAATACCGCGACCGGAGAATTTACATAGATCTGATCGTAATTTAAGAGGAAAAATTCACCGAAGAACATTCATAGCTCATCAAATTCATTGTTGTATCTTAGTGTCTATTAATAATTAAGCTTAAGGGTACGAGGAATCCATATGCTCAGGAAAATGTGAATCCTAACTATTTTTCAATCATGAAAAGATAAATAGTTTCCACTGCCTTTGCGGGGACTCGAACCATGGATTATAGCTGGGGTTACTCATGCATTACGAGCGAGAGATCTACTGCTGAGCCATCAAGGCAGCGTTGGGATTGTGAACTAAAATCTAAAACATAAACATTAGAATGCCGTATTTGTCTTTTGTTTACATAAAAATTGCAATTGTTGCCTCATTGGAATGCTCAATTTGTAAGTAAATTATGCGAATGCGTATATCAGACAAAATGTAGATAATGTAGATACTTAAAACAGGCAATTCACAGCTCAAACAGGGCAAACTCAGAGTCGTATTTCACGTCCGGATTTTCGGGCAAAACAACGAGGGTTTATTACATTATCATTCAAAACCAACTCAGCATATTTATAAAATATTGTTTTTAATTCAATAAAAAGTATCAAGCCTAAAATCTGTCAAAATTTGAAACCAGTCGAATTGTTCGAACATCATGAAATTATGAGGTTTCGGCGAAAAAGGGTCAACTTTTTCGAAGTAGTCTTTAGGCGTCATTTTGACCTTGATAATGGACATGAAATCACTAATAAAGTTCCATGTATAAACTAGAGACTCTATTTAATATGTACGCCAAAAATTGTGATATTCTGATAGGTGTAAGTTGGTAAAAACTTGCAGTAAACATGACATTCAGCAAGACGTTTTTAGGGACTGTAGCCTTAAACACATTTTCAGACAAGTTAATCACCAATATAGATGATGACCCACATTAAGATATAAAATGCAAATATCGTATCATACATGTCATAAGGCCTTGAGTACATATCATCAAAAACGCCTCTTGATTGTGTCTTAGGACAGCACGAGACTTGCTGACCCATAATGAGGCTGATGCAAAGTTCTATAATGTTAAGTTCTAAGTGCATTAAATATTTGAATTCCTAATTTCCAAAGAGATGATATATATACATAATTTTAATTTTCAATGGATGAAACAACACCAAAGTATTTCAAATATACACAATTAAGCAGAATCTATTACCATAAAAATGATAATTCTGTTGTTCTATTAGCCGCCAAAGCTTTTGATAAGTACTTTATTTTTAAAATTTAGGTAGTTGTGATTGACATCGATAAACGATGAAGGACTAATCTTAACTTCAGAAGTTGTGCATATAAAATCTTCATATGCGGTCATGTTTTTAAGGTGGTGCCCATTTGTGTCATATCTCATCCACCTCATCCATACCCGACTCCATTCTGGCAATACTTGATTTCAGTTGATTATTACCAATTGGTACTATTCTTCATTAATTGTAAAGACTAATGAATTATCTTTAAAATAATACCAAAATTATGACATATCATTTGATTATTGAAGAGTTGTGATAAAATTTGATGAACAATGTTCATACTTCCTCTATACCAATCACACACATACCCGCTTTCGCCTTTTTTCTATTATTAAATTCTAATTTGCGCTATTAACTTTAACTAGTTATTAGCAATAATTACTAACTTAATTTGGGTTTAATTCTAACTTGCTATTGAAAAATTATTAATTGGTTTTAAATTATACTAGTGATGCATCATAGCTAAAATATTCATAACAATTGTTCATTTTGTGACTATAATCATACAAAAAAATTGTGTTTCATTGAACTATTAAAAACAATATGTCAAAATGTTTGATGCATAAATCATTTGTAATGTAACAAATTCACCTTTTTGGATGCCTAAATTAAAAAGTCGGACCATGCGCTTTTTCTCCTATTCATCAGTGGTTTTAGTATTCAGTCTTGCTGCCATTGGCGATAGCTCCGTGCTTAAAGTATAAAGAAACTGACCATTTCAGCCACAAAGAGTGACCTATTTTATACACCATTGAATGTGTAAACACATCATTGAACATGAACTTATGTACCATCTTGCTGTCCACTTGAACATGTCTGGAGGCGAGCACCAAGACGTGTAAATGTTACATGGAACCTGACATCCTTTACATTAGATAAGTTAATTCTTAGAACGATTTGTGACGTAAGATTAGTAAGCTTAATCGTAGTCCATATATATTGTAAATTCTCCCTAATGGACGTTTGAGATTGCGTTGACGAGCAATGTATTAAGATCGACAGAGACATGGTATAACATGAACAATTGCATCGAATTTGACTGATCATTTTAATATATCATGGGTTGAGTGCTGAAAGACCGTATCTGAGTTTCAACAATCCGAAGGTCAAAAGAGTTCAAGGCATGATGGTTCTTTCCAGATGACTGATCTAATTTAATCATTCATCTTGAAAGTATATCAAGACCTTTCTTTGCAGTTGTCTTGAAGGATCGGTCAGGTCTTGAACTATTTTTGAACTGATTTTTGTTACACATAAACGGCCTTTTTCCGCTCAAACCTCTATATACACTCAATCTAGGATGTTCATTGATAATGTAGTAATTGTTCGTCAACAGTAACACTTGATTCGCTATTTTTTTTTTTTTTTGCTTTAAAAAAGCAAAGCAATGCGTTGTATTGTGACAAAGATTTGAATAAAAGAATATTTATACTGATATAACAAAATTGATAATGCTCTTGGCTTTCAAAAGGATTACAATTCAACCCATTGAAGATCAGATTTCAAACTTAACCTATTTAAAGATGCCGCGCAAGTATTTGAATAATAATTAATGTACGAGATATTTTGTTTTCGAATTGCTTTATCAATCTAGGTCCTATTAAGCTTTCAAATGAACCTTTCATGATGAAAAGATGCTCTTACTGAACGAGTATTCCAAGTTAAGTTGTACATAATAAAATCCTAAGCATCAATTTAGTTTATCAAAGCCAAGTCACTGATACTCGTTGAACTAATTCACGATCCGCTCTACATATCCTAATGAATTGTTCGTTTTATTGCCTTTACATAGTCTGTATGGCGCCTAGTGACATTATGTCATGTCTGGGAAAGTATTGGAAAATGTGATGAACTATAGAGCAGAACACATTCTGATATGATATTGTGTTAATGACACGATTTCAGATTTTTAACAGCTAATCAGGGCAGTCTGTCTTATTTAATTCTAAATGTTGTAAAGATGTAAACAAGGCAAAAAAAATCGAATTTGAAAGATGCAAGAGTTCTATAAAGATAAAGGACTATAGATATAGTCGATCAATTTAGTTTCTGGTACTAATGTAGAACAGGTGATTGTGAAGAATGTTTCGAGTATGTTTTAACAATGCAAAGATCGCCAAATGTTTCCAGGTAATCTCTGGGCAACGGTTAAGTATACTGTTCGTAGCCATTTGTAACCATAGCCTAAGGGAAAAAAACTTGTTCATTTTCTGGAGTAAAGGCTAATAATTAATTTGACTGTTAAGTTCCAAATCTTTTATATTACGAAGTGTTCATTTAATTTTGGTTATAAAGCACATGGTCATGAATTAAATGCCCAATGCTGATGATTCTCTCTCTATACATATAAATCCTTAATAAAAATATATATTAGAAACCATCTTATAATGACTCAAATACACGTGTTTCATTATCTGACATCTAATCTTTATTATTATTTCCATAAAAACTGAACATTTAAATCTAACAACATTTTGAATCAGTTTAGATAATTGAGCTTTGACAAAGAATGGTTTGGGGTTGGTTTGTGTCCAGTGTTATTTAACAGGAACTAATAATCCATAATACCCATAACATATCATCCATCATTGTGTAAATGTAATTTATTTTGGTGTAAAATTCAGTATATGACCTAAGAAAGGGCTAATGACGTCTACACATTTCAAAAAAGAGTAGGAGGTTCCAGATTCCGTTGATGAAAGTGAATCGTGTTTCCAATCATTCAGAAAAAACACAATACACGAGAATTAGCGAAATATTAATGTGTGTAATAGTGTAATAATATGTGAAACATACTCTTGAAAAATTTTGATTTGAAGGCGATCAAGGGAAATTCGCGCTTGTGTTCATTATAGGTATTGTTTAACTTGAAATGATAAGATGACGGGAAATATTTGATACATATTATCAAAATTCAATCACATGGTCATAAGGAAATACGTTAAGCATCAGTTTTAAAAACAACCTGATGATTTTCGGTTAATGATAAACACCTTAAGCAATGTTATGTAATATTGAAGTATCAAAATCTAATTAATTTGTGACAAATGACACTTCAGTGTTTCGGCCTCCTTTTCATTGATATTAGCAATAAAATTGCGGTAATACATGTATTAATAAATTTGAACCAAGTCCACGTCATAAAGTATCAAATCAGAAATATGACTTCTTGACATTTTACCGGCGTGGGAGTTTTTCATGCTCATGTAATGAAAATGTGACGTGTCTTTATTCTTGTAACATTAAGCTATTAACCTACAATATCACTGTAAATATGACATTAGATAAAATACACCTAAAAGGTCAGATCAGAGTTATCGGCCTAGTACCCATTGTAAGGGTCAAAATATAGTTCTTTTAACATTGTTATTACATTAATCCCAATGCATCTTCTAATCAATAAAGCTGCGTTTACATTACGACGACATGGCCCTCGACGTAGGGTAACGTATTCCAAAACCACAAAATCCTGGACGACAAGCGACGAATAAAGATGAAAAATCAAAGTTTGTTGACGGATAGTAACGAGCCTCAGCGACACCACGGCCACAAATGACGAGTGGTTGCTGAAATAAACGCGGGAATAAACGTAGACTTACAGATAAATTAAGAGTTTTGCTTGACGTTGGGTCACGACTTCTCGACGATGAACAACTGTAAGCAACGTAGTGAGGCGACAAATACTGACCTTGGCTGACGTAAAGGAACGAATGCTATCGAATGGTCACGGCAACAGTAACGTGACTTGAAGTTTGTGCGGGTGCAAGGTTGTTTGATTAAAATCACGTTGATTTAAATCAACTATTTAAATCGCTATTTAAATCACTTGGATTTTTTCTTTTTAAATCACTGATTTAAATCATTTTTCATAAAAATGTGTCTTTTTATCCTTTTTTCTTCTTTTTTTTTTTGACTGTTTTTTTTTTCAATTGAATCATTTCAATTTCTTTGCTAGCACTTTCGAAACAGTTTAAAAGAACTTGAACCCCCTGAAGGATGATTTGAAATAATTTTCAATTAATCTTCATTAGATGCAAGAACACAATTATATACAAACATTTTCCAAACAACACCATTTTTAAAATTGAACCCATCTTATGAAACATGACGATCAAAAAGCGCAAGTCGGTACCAATCTTTTAGTTATTCTGTTATATAGTTTAAGCAAATGTTCAAAATTGAATTTTTGAGCTAATAACGATAATTGACTGGAATATGTTACAAACCCCAAAACCTTCATGCAAAAGTGCTTGCATTTTGTTGATAAATCCAAAAGTGTGTCATTTTCTAATTACTGTTGGGGCTCGGCAATAATTACAACACAGTAGCCATAGAGGATTTTTAAGATGCTGAACAGTTTGCAACTTTAAAATGAATGGTCAGATCAAGTGAAATGTTCAGCATACATTTATGTTGTACTCTTATTATTATTATTAAGCTAGAAAAGAGGCAAGGCTGCCATTCAAATCGGAATCAAGAATTGCACCATTAGGCACTAATATGTACATGCAGAAGCTAATCATAACTTTAGATGACAATCAAGACCACTCCTTTGCTTCCTGAAACAATGTAAACATCTTAATTTGAATTTTTGATCTATTCCATTTTTAAAAGCTTTAAACAAGACCACTAGTTTCACAGCTTTTTCAGTCCCAAAGCAGTTGCGTATCCTGATTGACACCAATTTAATCACTAAATTTTTTTGTAACTTTTGTTTCATTAAATTTAGTGGATTATTTGTCAAATGTTAATACATATTTCAAAAGAATGCTTGTCAACTGTATTTGGTCTAAAAGCAGTTCAAACACAGTTTAAACCTGTTTTTTATGATCATGTTTTTTTTTTTTGAATTCTAAAAAAATCAAATAAATCCGATTTAAATATATAAAAAAGTAGTGATTTTTATCCAAAAAATCCGTTTTATTTTATTTTATTGTATAATCAAAAAGATCACCAACCCTATCATCATGGTCCTATCATTCCTTCTCACATCCCTGCAACACACTGTTGTTGACACTGCCAGTGTATTTTGGGATGACATAGAATAAGATTTGATGTCGTTGAGATCTCGTTGGCCAACGTAACCCTCAGTTCTTTGACGTTTCCATGATCGTTTGTAGCAGTCTGTATACGTTTAGAGGTCGTCACAATTTCGTTGGTAATAGTTTAGAGGTCGTCACAATTTCGTTGGTAATAGTTGAACTGAAACTGAATATGCAAAGATGATGTGATGCGACAGTTGCGTAAGATCCGTAAATAACTGAAAGCGACCGATAGTAACGACAACCTGCGTAGGTTAGAGGCTTGTGCCAACGTGAACTGACTTTAACTAACGAGGAGCGGCGTATAATTCAAAACTGCAATTCGCAGGTCTACGTTGCTGGTCGTTACCCCCAATACGTCGTAATGTAAACGCACCTTTACGGATGCTTGGTGTTGAAAATCACCAAACATTTGACATCAAAGACAAATTTGTGGTGTATTGATTTTTCATCACCGAGCCTCAGTTATTAATAGAAAATACATTAACAAAGACTTGTTGCACCAAATGTTTGATAACTCAAAAGAACTATGTTTTGACCCTAACAGGATTACATCTCACAAGCTTCGTTTCATATGAAATCAATTAAGGCGCGAAAATGCCAATTCATGTGAACTGATGACGTGACGTGACAGTTGAGTAAGATCCGTAAAAAAATGGTTCTATCTACAGGTCACAATCATCATCTAAATTTAACTTTCCAAATATCCATAAAATACAATTGGCGTAGGGTAGATTTTATAATGCCATATTACATTAGATGTTGGACAAGGTGTTTATAAAAGTTTAGATTGTATTTTATTTTGACGTTTAAATGGTAATAGCGTTGCAAGTTCACGTTTGATTAATTTGTTACTCTTACTTTTGGCGCCAAATTGTGATCAATGATTTTGGAACTTTTCAGTAGAAACATTTGCACAAAGTAACTATGGTTCTTAAAATGTGTAATGTATATGGCGTCAAAAATTCTTCAGCCTTGAAAAAATAACCAAAGGTTCGAAAGATCGCTTCAAGCTTTGCATTCAATTTAATAATTATTTGTTATGGACCGACACGTTCGGGAAAGCTTCAAATATGTCTTTTACTTTAATTACAGAGTTGTGGTATTGTTTGTTTGATTTATTGTTTGTTTATCTGCTTGTGTACTTGAATTTTACTGTATGTGGCTATTATTTCCTTTTAATATTTTTATCATTTACAAACAAAAACATTCAACTCAAAAAAAAAAAAGTCATTTTAAAAGTATTTCGTAGTATTGTGGGATATTTTTTTCTTGTTGGCAGTTATAAATAGGACAATTTGAACTTATTCATAAAGTGAGGAAACTTCAAGACCACCATATGATGACTCTGATACACGTGTTCGAGTATCATACGTATAGCATATTATGAATCAGATGTTTAAACTATGACGAAGAATGAGTGGAAAATGTTTGGCATGGACCAATGTCAAGCGTAATGTTTTAACAGGAATAAATAATCTATAATGCCCTAAGGACAGTAATATCACAACGAACGCACCATTCATTTTCGCTACAGAGTGTAACTTCTTCATGTAGGTGTAAAATTCTGTATATGACCTACTTTGGGTATGGAAAAGGTCAAGATACGCAATGGATGTCGTCTGCTTCAGAATTATAACCTGGGCGCGCAGTAAACAAAAAGAAAAAAGACTAATAACGTCTTGACATTTAAAAAGTGTAGGAGGTTCCTCGTTTTGAGCTGTTGTTTCTGAAAGTGTAACGTGTTTTCAATCATTCAGGAAAAAATACATGATACACGAGCAATATTGAATATTAAGTTTGTATTCTAATAAAATTTACTACTATGTAAAACATTTCATCTTGTAAAATTTGAAGGAAAAAATCAAGTTTAAGGTCGTTGTAGGTATTTTTTTAACGGATAACTGTTGGGAAATATTTGAAACATGTTGTCAAATTTCACCTATATGGTCGTAATGAAATACACTACAAATGAAATTGTTATTTAGACTAGTTAAGGAATGGGATTTGCTCGCAAATCCGACAGCTCGCTTGCTCGCTGGTCCAAAGGCTCACTGTTTTAAACCCATTATTCAATATGAAAAATATTACCTTAAAACGTGTCAATATTCCGAATTTTGAAAAGAGCTCACGAGTGCGAATTTGAAAAAGGTAATTGAACTGTACGCATAAAATGGTTTTTCCTATTCGGGTTATCGAGCCGTTTTGGATTAGTGAAGTGATACACTTTTTTTAAATCGGACTGGCGAGCCGTTTTGTAAACTGTTTTCAAAATCCGGACCAATTAGCTTATTAAAATTTGAACTTGCGAGCCTAAATTATACAATTAGCTAACGAGTTATCGTACTAGTAAGTCGTCGGACTACTGATCTTTCGGACCGTAAGTTTTCCGCGAAAAAGCAACCTGCTGATTTTCAGTTAACATGTAAATGGCTTTAAGCAATGTTTAGCAAAACTGAATGATCAACAAATCAATTAATTTGTGACAAATGACATTTCCATATTTTTGCATCCTTATATATAACTGCAATTCACAGTAAATTGCAGCAACATTGATATTTTTGAATACAATAAACTATGTTTAGCAGACTTAGTCATATTAAAGTCCCACGTCATATAGTAGCAACAAATTCAGAAATATGATTTTTTTGACATTTTATCGGCGTGGGAGTTTTTTTCAATAAAAAGCATGACGTTTCTTCAATATGGTAACTTATTAGTTATCACCCTATAATATCACTTTAGATGAAGTACGCTGAAAATATCAGATCAGAGTAAATAACCTATTACCAATAGTTGTAAAGTTCAAGTACAGGGAGAAAATCGTACACGCTGGCGTATCATATGAAATCAATTATGGCGCGAAAATGCCAATCCATGTGAACTAATAATGCGGATGCTATGGTGATGTAATACGACAGTTGCGTAAGATCCGTTAATAATTTGGCTTTATCTACAGGTCACGACCATCACCTTAATCTAGCTTTCCAAATATCCGTAAAATTGTATTTGCATCGGGTAAGATTAACTTATCATGCTCTACTATATTGAATTGAAGTATTTGTAAAAGCCAAATTTTCGTTCCATTGTATTTCTGGCGCTAAAAAGGTATAAAGTAATAAAGTTGCAAATTCACGTTGTTCTTACTTTTGGCGCTAAATTGTGATCAATGATCCTGCAACCTTTTTTAGAAACATATGCTCAAATTAACAGGATTCTCCAAAATGAATGATATCACAATTTCTTTAGCCTGAGAAAAACCTTTCACGAAAGGTTTGACAAGTTTTGATGGAATGATCGCTGCAAGCTTTGCATTTGATGTGAAATGATCATTAGCTGGAAAGCTTCCAAAAAAAATTAATTACTAAGTCGCAGTTGTTTGTTTGGTGCGGGTATGCAACCAATTAACTTCCTTTACTTTATTATAATAAACAAAAACTCAAGCTCAATAACGTCAAATCAAAAATAGCATTATGGTCAATAGATTAAATAAGGGATTTTTTTTTAATACAAAACTTCTACACAACTAAAGTTATGATTACTCAAATATGTGTTTTTGAGTATCACATAACATCATTATTAATCAGGCATTTTGAGCTGTGACGAAGAAATGTTGGCTAAGGATGTCCAGCGTAGTGTACACACAAAAACTAATAATTTATAATACCCTAAGGACAGCTTTGCCACAACATACCATCCATCTTCGCAACAATGTGTGAAAATACCATGTAGATGTAAAATGTAGTACATGACCTACTTTGGGTAAGAGAAAGGTCAAGATACGCATAAAATATCGTCTGCTTCAGTAATCAGAGCCTGGGCGCGCATACAGAGAAAATAGGCATGCAAAGGATTGATAATGTCTTGACATTTTAAAAAGCGTAGGAAATTTCCTTTTTATGATAGCACTGAAAATGTCACTTTAGACGAAATGCATCGAAAATATCACTCAGAGTTAATGACCTATTACCAATTGTTGTGAACTTCAAGCACAGGGAGTAAATCTGTTACGCGTCGTATCATATGAAATTAATTATTGGCGCGAAAATGCCAATCCATGTGGGCTGATCTTGGATGCAAAGATGATGTGATGCGACAGTTGCGTAAGATCCGTAAATAATTTGGCTCTCTCTGCAAGTAGTAATCATCACCTTAATCTAAATCTCCAAATACCCGTAATATTAAATTGGCGTCGAGAAAGATTCACTTATCATGCTTTATTACATTAGACCGAAGTGTTTATTCAAGACAATATCTGATTCCATTGTATTTTAGTGCTTAAAAGGTAATAACGCTGCAAATTCACGTTAGATTAACTTGTTTCATACGCTTAGTTTTGGCGCCAAATTGTGATCAATGATTTTGCAACTTATCTGTAGAAACATCTGCGTAAAGTAACAAGATTCTCAAAATGTGTATGGCGTCAAAAATTCTATAGCCTTGAGAAAAACCTTTTGACAAGTTTACATTCGATTTAATGATTATTAGCTGGGCAGTTCCGTAGTTGCGGACGTACACTTCATAGACTTTGAGGACCTAGAGCTTCCAAATTATGAAGTCTTTAGATTTTGAAATATGTGTATTTCAAATATCTCTGATAAAAGTACAAAACCTGAAAATTTCAATCCCATTCTTAGTTTGCGAGGCAGGTCACGACAAACCACCGTTGCGGACGTATTCACAGAAATTGCGCTTTCTGGACTCTTTGTGTTTCAGTCAAAATTGCTATGAAGTGAGCAGATCTTTGGTTGTAACTAATACAGTTTTGTTTGCAAGAAGGACCAAACTTGAGAATGCTAGCAAAGAAAAAATCAGAACTTAAATGTTTGAGTTATAATTTCACAATGTTCGACCGTTGCGGACGTACATTTTTGGCGTTGCGGACGTACTCTATGAAAATTTCAATATGTACTTCTGCAACAAGTTGCATCCAATATTTCTTAATAATAAACATGGATTCAGAAAGGGGCAAAGTTTCAAATCAAAGGAGTTTAAATCAAATTAAAATATTTGCAAAGTTAATTTGTTTTATGCAACAAGAAAAAGTAGTACAGGGTGGCTGAAAGTAGCATTTTTTAAAATATACGTCCGCAACATGCCATTTTTGACATTTTGTCCATATTTTGTAAAACCTGATTCTTAAGCAAATTTAAATATTAATTCATTTGACTATATGCTATAACCTTTAATTTGAGACATAAATGGCGTTATTTGAACGATGTTTAATTTTTGATGGTTTTGAAAAATGGTTGACCTAATTACTGAATAACCCAGCTACGGACAGGCACGATCTCGAATGCTTCAAATAGTTTTGTGGTCTTGATATATTCACCAATCATGGTTATGGTTCGCCATTTGATTATTCTATTTTTGTGCTTGGTTTTCACTCAAGCTTACTTATCTTTAATCATTCCATGTCCACTAAACTTACAAACTTTCAAGAGTACCCACTCCCCTCTCCTCAACCACACCCTGCAAAACAACACAGACCACAGAAACAGGAAAATTGAATGTGAGAAAGAACTAACATTAACAGATGTGATCATTCTAACATATTCTTAATGTCTGGCTAAATAAAGAGTAGCCAGAACAAAATTTGATGAAATTCCTATTAACATTGCATCACATAATATCACTCTATGGCGCGACATCTAGGTTAATATGCGTGATCAATGTGATAAATCTACAGGTCTAGGACTCTTGGTCTTCGTTAGATTTGTTTGTGAAATACCCATGAAATCGACTTAGTGTCAGAGACAATTTCTTGTCTACTTGGTGATTAATTAAATTACAGAGCATTAATGATGTCAAAGAGTGCAGTTGTGTTGTACTTTTAACTCACCTGATCCTAAAGCAAAATTCATATGTTATGTAAGTCAAAAGTTAGTTTAAGGCCAAATTAATACTTTTTGTTAGCTACCATAGAGAGTGTCCACGAATTAGTACTGTGTTTAAAAAATAAGATTGAATATACAAACAACATTTTTCTTGATATGAGCAGGTATTACATAATGGTGGACATGTGCTCTTTATTAAAATTGTACGCTTCGTTGCTTTGTGCGACAACAAATTTGAAAATGAACTGATGCAGATGCAAACACATTTTAGAAAGACATGTTTTCTGGTCCCGTTTTTCTTCTTCAGATATGTCAAAATAACCATTACAGTTGATGAGTACCATGAATTTAGTACTTCGGAA
>JXSR01S010549.1:25176-39500 GCA_000969725.1 Ophiothrix spiculata
AACCGCTCTAAAACCTTAAAACAAATCAATACAATGTAATGATTACTTAAAACAACAAGATTTACCAATTTTACCGTTTTAACGCATTGTAATAATTTTTTCTGCTTTATCTATACAACTCAATATTTTGTGTACCCTACGTACTGCACTAAATTGTGCTTTTCCATATAAATGATATAAAAGGATAAAAACACAATATTATAACCCGAAAAGTTTAGTTAAAAAATAACTTCAGAACGATTCCAGAATGCACGTTATCAGGTACAGCTTTCATAAAGAATGCCAGACAGAATGAGGTATATCACGCATTAAATAGTTTTGATTTCATCCTGGACTCAAATAGAATGGATTTTGATTTTATCCTTTATTCATTGCGTGTTACTTTGCGTTAAGTTGAAATAAGATTGATTGAAGAAACTGAATGAATTTTATTATCAGCGTGCATCCTTGTTCTCAAACGCTGAATAGCATCATATAGCTATATCATTGTTGTATGCAAAATAATTAATTAAGGTAGATAATTGTCTACCTTGTAACGGACAGAGTGAACAGAAATTGTGAATCCTTTTCTGGATAAAATTCAGTTTTTTAGATTTTATAAAAGCAATTTAGATTTTACAATGCTAAATGTGTGAAGTAAACCTCGATTCGTAAAGGTACATATGTTTCGCAATATGCAGTAACTCAATATTGGTTTTACGGCTATCATAATTACTATATTTAATCTTAAAGTTGTTTAGAATGTTTTTTACGTGTGTGTTTGTTTTGTTTGTTTGTTTTGTTTCAAAGTAAATAAAAGCAATTTATGTTTAATATATAAATTGAAAGAAAGAATGTGTACTTGCAAAGAAAAATGAAATTTAAAACTGACCAATACAGAATGCAAATATTTGCAACCTCATACCGGTATCTGCTTCGTTAATGATCTAATGCCAAGTCTCAACAAAAATACAATATCAATAACATTAAAACATAGATCTGTATTTAATACTTTTGAGCGTATAGAAACCCATGTTCAGGAAAAAAGAAGACAATACCCGTTTGATTTTATTATTTGAATTAATTTTCAAGATATTGCCAAATATAAGCCAAAAAATGTCATTTTTGTCACAAACTATTCTGTCCATAGATTTAATCTTAATCAACTCCAGGCATCATTTTTGTGCTTATCATTCTATTGAGTTTATTTGCACACGTTCAGACGCAGTTTCTCGTTTTCTTGTCTCATCCCTATCACTGCATAGTCAGAATTTCTACCGGTATAATCTGTCAATCTGTTCCCATTTCAAATGTATTCTTTTTTCGAGTTTATATTCTTCATTTTTTTGCTGAAAACCGAATATGAATGTTCAAAATGCAAGCATATTAAATGTAAGAAATTAACCCACGTCAATCATTACATTTCTGAGCGAAATCTCCTTCCCGATCTCTTCAGTACGTACTCTTCCTAAAATGTACTAGTATATTTTTGCCCCTTCAGGCAAACCTTTTTGTCTATGTCTCATCTGTAGTGTTAATCAACCCATTAAATCAGTGTATGCCCTCTTGGATTCTTTATACAAAAAAGAAAGAGAAAAACATTGAATTCATGGTAGATCTTTGGCAAAGATACCTTGCTATGGGCGACTAATACACAATGAAAATGATCAGATTCAAACCTTTTGTTAATTCTGTTAATTCAGGATAGACGTTTCATGAAGAATTGTTATGACAGATAAAGAACTATGTTCCTGAAGCATTCTTTCAACAGGGATGACAGTAGGATTTAAATAAGACATTATGGTCCGTATTCCAGAAAGATGTTTAGCTAAACCATTGTTTAACTGAGCATCAACTGTCCAGGAATGATACGCATTATTGCACCTTTCAAGCAGAACTGTTGACGAGAAAAAAAACCTTGATTTAGCTAAACACCTTTCTGGAATATGGGCCTAAGTGTTTTTATAATGTAGTTGAAATACCATGAGCATCAATAGCATAAATTTTTGACATTGGATTTATACTCTTGCATAATCGATCCAAACTAATGTATACGTCACTATCAAAGAGACAAAAAGAATACCAAATGCCTGAAAATAGAACTGTAGCTTTGTGACTTGTCTGCAGTGGCTTAAAATGTGTCAACTTTATTCAAATCAATTGTTTCACAATTCCAAGATGCAAAATCAGCTGATGAGTCTAAAATGTGGTTAACTTTACTCCTTGCTATTGGATTAACCCTTGTCTTGCCAAGGGGCGGGGATTGTTACCCCCCTACACTCACAACGGGTGATTCCCTGTCGTATAAAACACATATAAAAACTAATATGATGGGGTTTTTTTGGTAATGGTAATTCCACTCTTTACGGTCATTTTAGCGGATATAGGTACCACCTTCAAGGGTTTCAGGGTGGTAAGGAGTAGGAGTAACCACCTCAAAAATGCTAAGTCGCAATTTTAAAAATAGCTGCATGGTATTGTCCTTAAATTACGGAGCACTTTTAACAACAATATTTCCCTTTTTTATAAGCGAACAATTCGTCGGGTGCATCACATACGGTTCTATCTCACGAAATACGTGTTTCGAGAAAAACGCGCTTTAAAATCTTCCATTCGTAATAAGCTTGAAAAACACTGTTTGTGTTATTCAATACCAAGCAAAAGCTGATATCATTACGAAAACACTTCAAAGTTTTTAATTTAGTAAAAATAGATACTGGTTCTCTAGCCAACCCTGTTTTATTAAGCTGTGATCGTATAGATCCGTATGTGATAAAGATTGTTCGTGTTTTCCGCGCGATGTCCAAGATAGACCCAGATAGACCCATATGGAACGTATTAATCGCCGTATCATAAAACCGCGTGATTGTCGTATCGGTGTTTCACATAGGGGTCTTTCTTAGATATAACATTATATGATGCAGTAACCACACGGTTCTATCTTGAGATAGAACCGTATGATGTAGTTTTTCGTTAATCGCATAGTGAAATGCGTGAGATAGGTCGAGATAGCACCGTATGTGAAAACATTAATTTGAATTTATTGCATATTAATCATATTTGTTATTAATATCTCATTAAATAGGTAAAAACCACATCTGAAATTTTGGAATCATGAAGAGTTCAAGATTAAAGTATTAATTCCCAATTTTTTCACAAAAATGTCAAAAATACGAGATAGAACCGTATGTGATGTAGCCGACGAATTAGGTAAACTTTCAATATTTAGAAAATGTTACAGCAAAATTTTAATTTGGTGGTCGTTGTTGCCCAAAGTCATAATTTTCGGACTCGAAAATACTTTACGTCATAATTATGTAGCGCCCTGGCCGATTTTTATCATATTTGTATTAATGGAAAGAAGAGACTGTCACCTATCCATTATGGATTCAACATAATACTGCAAGTGTTGGTAAACAAGCAGAACTAAAACAAAATCGGTAGAAACAAGAGGGGACAAAAGAGCGACTTGGACTGTAAGTGGCCTAAACAACCTACCCCTTCAACCAACTTTGCGACCTACTTAATTGCGACTATACCCTTAGGTTGTACATTCATTTGTTGTCATAAAATGATGAAAATAAATGTGTAATTTAAATGCCTGAAAGTCGCAGTCAAACCCTTTTCTAACCTTTTTAACTCAGCACCGATAGTTTAGTCCATATGGTGATCAACATGTAGAAGACAATGGCTATTTGTCTCAAAGGTTAAGAAAACTTTGCTTTTTGATGTTTGTCACAACGTAAGTAAATTTCCTTTTGAGCGTATAGAAACCCGTGTTCAGGATAGCAGAAGTTAATTCCCGTTTGATTTTAGATATTTGTTTTTTAAATATTGCCAAATGTATGCCAAAAAATATTTTGTCACAGACGAGTCTGTCCATAGCTTTAATCTTAATCAACTGCAGGCATCATTTTTGGGCTAATATCTATTGAGTTTATTTTTATTTTCTTGTCTCAACCCTATTTAACCCACGACGATCATTACATTTCTGGTGAAAATCTTCTTCCCAATCTCTTCAATACCTACAAACTAAAATTTACTATATGTGTGGTGCTCTGGCATAATGAGCGGAAAGTCGCGATTGAAGATTTTGAATAAATGGCTGCTAAAGTAAAAATATGATGAAAAGATCAAATTTCGTTTTTTGACATAAAGCAAATAAATACATTAGTGTTAACGTATATTTCGCGTTTTGAAAGTCAATTACGCCGGGAAGTGTAATTATTCAAGGGTAATTGATCGTGTTTTGCTACTATACACTATAGTAAACAGTATCTTTAAAATCGATTTGCGACAGTTTTTTACTGCCAGATTTTTAGTTGACTGCCTTGTGTTTCTAACTATAAATGAAAATTGTAGAAAGAAAGTATGACATATTATATATCATTCGAAAGCTGAGATTGTAGAGAATTAAAATATGCCATAAACTCAGTTTTGAAAATCGCGACTTTCCGCTCATTATGCCAGAGCACCACACATATAGTATACCTACTCCTTCAAGCAAATTTTTTCTTTTGTCTATGTCTCATCTGTAGTGTTAATGGAATTGATCAGATTCAAACCTTTTGTTAAATCAGTATCTTCAGGATAGACGTTTACATGAAGAATTTGTGATAACAGATAAAGAAATATACATGTTCCTGAATCATTCTTTCAACAGGAATGACAATAGGCATTTGATAGGATTTGAATAAGACATTTTGTGTTTTTATAATGTAGTTGAAATACAATGTGCATCAATAGCATAATTATTTGACATTGGTTTTATAAACTCAATTCATACTCGGCCTCCAAACAAAATTTTTCCTACAAAACATTTGGTCGTGACGTCACCAAATATTTGCCATCGAACTTTAACTATGAACGGGTAGCAAACATTTGGTCCAATGTATGTGGCAACTAAATAACGTGTGCAGTATAGCGCGAAATTTTGTTTGGTCTCAACTCGGTGTTGAAGTTATTTTGTTTGGAGTCAATCGTCATTTTTACGTCACGACCAAATGTTTAGTAGGAAACATTTTGTTTGGAGGCCGACTATGAATTGACCTATACTCTTACATAATCGATCCAAACTAATGTGTACGTATCCAAGAGACAAAAAGAATACCAAATGCCTGAAAATAGAACTGTAGCTTTGTCATCTGTCTGTAGTGGCTTAAAATGTGTCAACTTTATTCAAATCAATTGTTTCACGATTCCATGATGCAAAATCAGCTGATGAGGCTAAAATGTGGTTAACTTTACTCCTATTGGATTAACTCTTGTCTTACCAAGGGGCGGGGATTATTACCCCACCCCCACAATGGGTGATTCCCTGTCGTATAAAACGCATATAAAAACGAATTTGACCTAAGGTTTTTTTGTAATTGTAATTCCATTCTTTGCGGTCATTTTAGCGGATATAGGTACCACCTTCAGGGGGTCAGGGTGGCAAGGAAGAGGAGTTACCAGTTCATGAAACACTAAGTTGCAATTTAAAAAAATAGCTGCATGGTATGGTCCGAATACTCTGGTCACATAACCTTGCGGCCAGGTTACGATGTGTTTACGGCGTCAATTCAGCTGACGCTGGACGGTGTCCGTGGGCCGTAGAGACGCCGGAAGCATGCCGAAAGAATTTAATTCCGAGTAAAAACCTTGCGGCTTGTATACGATGTCTTCAGACTTCAGTTATGGTCCCATTACCACCGGCGTCATACCGATGTCATACCGGCGTTGCGGCATTGCGGCATCTTGCGGTTTATGTGACCAGGGTGTTAAATTACAAAAATTATAAGCGAACAATCGGGTACTCGAAAGTATTTGACGTCATAATTATGTAGCGCCTTGGCCTAACGGATTATTACCTTTTGGATCCGCATACAAACGCAAACGAATACGACCTAACGGATATGGGTAGTTGTAAGTTCATCCTTTGCGGTCATTTTAGCAAAAACAAATCATAGGTGCCAACCTAAGGGGGTTAGGGTGTCTGGTCAAAGTAAGAAGGTAAGGGGGGTAGTTACCACCTCGGAATATTTGAGTCGCCATTTTGTAAAAATATCTGCATGGTATGGACTTAAAATTTGCACCATTTCCCATCTTTATGAGCAAAAAAACGGGTAAAATTCCGATATATGGAACTTTTATAGCAACATTTTGATTTTTTTTGTTTAGCAAAAACCGTATTTTCCGACTCGGAAGTACTTATGACGTCATAATTACGTAACGCCTTGGCCGATTTTCATGATTTTGGTATCAATAGATACTTTTGGCGGTTAAATTTCAATTTCATAGGGGGGGGGGTAACCACCCTTGCCCTTGATAACAAACGTTACAAAAAATACGCTGGTAAGACAAGGGTTAAGGTTTCTTCTACAGGTGGAACACACTATTCAAATTTCAGGGGTTTTTAACCGCGTAAAAACAGAAAAACCACTGTTTAAAGACTACTGAAACAATAGGCGGTGCAGAACAAAGTTCCCATGGTAAAAGTTATTTTAATCCCCGCAACACTAAAATAGTACGCCTTCCTTAGGCCATAACGGAATAAAGCGTGAAACTATATATGTGTTGCGTGCGAGTTGTTAGCATAATCTTTACTGTCTTTACAACCCGGACAATAAGAACAGAGGGACTAACACACCGGTGTAATGAAATACAGCGTACGTGTCTGGTTCAAATTATATATTTTAAAGATTGAATTTTTTGAATCATTTTTGAATTAAAAAATTTAATGTCTAATAAAGATTTTAATTTACAATATGTTTAAGTTGCAATATTAGCGCATACATGTGGCTGATTTAACTGTTGTTGGATTGGTCGTAGGTTTGCTAATCACAGAAGTTTTAACAGCAGAGGCTGCTGAAGGGAGAACTATCGGTTGAGAAACGTGATAAAGTTGGTGTTGCTGCTTTGATTTCGGAGGACTCCGGTGATGAATCCTGTTCTTTTGCAGTCACACGGACCGAGATTGTATGCTTGGATCAGTAATTATTTCCGCTGATATCTCCAAAGGTACCTCTTCTGTTGCTTAAGATTAAACGCATTTTTGGGCACAACTGAGAAGATTATGAAGCTTTTCAGTGTCCCAGACCGATCGATCAACACATTTTTCTGGGTGATTAGTAAACCAGTATTCTCCGTTTTCTTCATTCACGACAGGAGTATAACCAGGTAGTTTGCATGAACATGGTTTAGTAGAAAATTTATCGCACGAGCATCTTCCACGACATGGACTAGCCAAGATTTTAGTGCACGAGCTCGCTCCTCTCACCAGTGTGTGACAAAAGGAACCAATGTTCAACATGATCAATTTCGCTTTTTTCGTCAAGAAACATGTAAGGCTAATAGTTTGTTGAAACTGTCAAATCAACATCACCCAAAATACGATGAGGCACATTTTATTGAATTATTCTTATTCTAACAGTTCATTAACTTTCTGGTTCAGTAATCGTAGTATTTTACTCGCTTTGTAAAGCTTCAGTCAGGGCAAGTCATACCTGAAAAAAAAAGAACAACAATTGTTTACATAAGAAGCACTTCCATATATATTCATGTAGGCTATCTTAAGTTACGAAAACTATTCTATAGAGTAATTAATTTGATGTCACCAAAACGCGTTTCGCTATTGCGGAAATTAGTCATGCATCTTCTAATTGCTCTTTGAGATAAACGGATAAAGTAAAAATTAAAAAATCGGCAATTCTGAAAGATTCAATTTTTGGTATAACAAATTTGGTTTCATTATACCAAAAATTGAATCTCTCAAAACGCTTTTATTTTAACCTAAATGGTATACTTCACCTAATTGCGCTGACAAAAACAATTTGTGCACTTACGTGAATGAACGAGCTCCATGTTGCACGTTTTACACAAGTACGGTTGGGCGCCAGATAAGAGCATCCGAGTCAACTCCTTTTTCAAAATGTTAACATTTTAGATTCAAAATCCAGCCCATTACCATTACCAGACTAATCTCGCTGAATGAACAAAGTCTGTGGAGCAGCATTGAAACCAACGGCAGTAGTATAGCTTGTCTCAGAACGTAACATTTTAAAAGTTTGACGTGGTTGATCACAAAAGGCTGACAAATAGATCACGTGTTTTTCGCAATTCAATAATCAGAGCCCTGTATTGAATCTATACATCTTCCTTTTGATATAAGATCAATTACTTGACTTCTCTTTAGTTAATTTGACCAATCATAACGACGAAGGTAACTATTTGTTAATGGTAGCGAAAGACTGGACTTGAACGCGCCCAAGACTTATGTAAGCGTCCATAACAACGGAAGTAAGCATGACCACAATTCATTAATGATCTGTTTGTTTTGAATTTTATGGTTTGTGGCTCAATTTTTTAATGTTTGAACACTTAATCACTTATTCAAGCGTAATTATATTGCACGCGATGAAATATAATTTCCTTTTGCGAATTTAATAGATACGCATGTAGGTCAAGGATACAGCGATGCAACCTATTAAATATGATATTAGACAATATTCAAAACAAATGACATAATAAAATGAAAAAAAGTGATACATCCATATGCTCTTAAAACGTTACGTTTAGCGCCGAGCACATTTGTGATCGTCCATACTTAACCAGCCGTTAATGCCACCTATTGTCATTTTCACTTTTCTAATTATCTGCAGAGACCATGCTTTAAGGATTAATTTGACATCTTAATAAACTTCACAAGATTTCTAGAAGTTAAGGTATGATCCGTCAAAGATTGTAAGGGAGTAAAACGTATAACTGAGATAAACACGTTCAAAGATCAGTAAGCCCTATTTTTTCTGTTGATTGTTTTAAAAATATTTATTTCACATTTCCAAAATTTTGGAAAGGAAACTTTGCTGGTATTTAGTAGTAAGCACAAGAATTGTGCATCTGTCAAAAAATCAATTTCGGCAAATTGCGACTTTGACATGTAGCACAAAATGAAGTTTTGTGGCATTTTCGGTTCATACGGGCTGGACAGCCACATTTGATAACTTACAGTAAGAAGACGTATCTGCTACATTGAAGGACACAAGGTTGTGAATAAAGCGATAGATTCTGTTTAATTTTAAGGGTACAGTCAATCCGTCGTTTTCAAAATATATTTTGCTCTAGAATCAAGGAACACCGCAATAACTATGATGGCCATTCTCCTGTCGGAGAACATGCCAAAACAGGACACGAAATAGATTGGGACAATGTCAAAATTTTGGAGAAAGAAACAGATTGGTTTCGCAGAGGTGTTAAGGAGGCCATTTGCAACAGGACTCACCACAGTAACCTGAACCGGGACCAGGGCCGGCATAAACTTTCTTGCATGTATACATCGTTATTGCGTCAGAGACAATCACGTGACTTACGTCACGTGACCAATGTCTCTTATCAATAACTAGCGGCATTTCACCAGTCCAACATTTGAGTGAACAGGGAATAGTGTTACATTCCGAAAGCTCTCAAAGGTGAGCAAAATTTTGCTTTGAGTATAAGTTTAAATCCTTCAACATATTTTGCTCTGTTTCTTAGCAACTAATAATTAAATCCATTTGAAAGTAGATGTGATTTGTATGAAGAAGACCATGGCTAGCCCATTATTGGCTTAAAATATACAGTTTTGGCCCAATGGTCCATAAACTCGAGTTCTTGGTTTGTTTGTTTTTTCGACAACTAAAATTTTGCAAAGATAAGAACATTAACCTTTGTACCTTTAAGCATCTTAAAATATATATCTACATGTCTATGAACACGTTCCTATTTTTTTTTATTTTGACTTTTTGAATTATTGCTAAAAATAAGCCAAAATAGAGTTTTTGTGTGTATCAAAAAGTGCATTTTTGACCAATTATCAGTTACTGAGTTACAAACATATGAAATATTTTTGAAAATGATTAGTTGACTGTATAAGATAAACTCTAACTTCATTAACGGAGTTGTATACTAAGATCATGGAGATATTTATTTTTTAAAGTCCAATTTACGATATCGCAGGACAATCGGATTGTAAGTAAAGTGTTTGCGGTATTACAAAACATTAGGGGTAAATACTCTCTAGTTCAGACAAATGTGAATCCTAACCTTTTTAATCATGAAAAGACAAACAGTTTTCACTGTATTTGTGGGGACTCGAAACATGGCTTATGGTACGGGTTAGTGGGTTAGCAATGCATTACGAAGCAAGGGAATAGCCGCTGAGCTAACTGAGCAGCCTTGAGATCGTGAACTGAAATCTAAAATACAAATATTAATATTAAAAACAGGGATTAAAACAATATGGCCGATGTTTTTACAGCAACTGTCACGCGTGAGCGATTTTTTTCCATTTGCTGCAATCTAATCAACATTGTATTCAAATATTATTAGTTATCCCCTGTTTGTTCATGCAATACGAGAAAATATTAATGGTTTGGGTTCGTATCATACGATGCTGAAAGCCGAGTGTGATACGAACCCAAACCATTAATATTTTTCGTATTGCATAAGAACAAACAGGGGATAACGAATTTATCATTCAGTTCACATGAGTAGAAACAAAAAAATAAATATATTACAACATAAGCTTACTTGATATTTCTGGCACTGAAACTCCTTCGAGTGTAAATTTCGGATACTCGGAACTTAGGCTTGGCCATCATTTTTGGCCATCGTCACATTTCATGCAAATATTAAAGAAACGCACGGATTGCTTTCTTATTAACTATTGGAACAGATTCCTGCTTCTATCTCTGTATTTCTTCACGAGAATACAGACAAAACGCCCGGTGTTTTGGGCTCACTTGTTTGTTGACAATCGAGTCCATTTTCAACAAGTTAACGTAGTAAATTTCCGATTTCACTGGAGCACCGGTATTTTGATCCATCTCTTACACCGACAACATAACATACGCCTAGTTCGTATTGCGTAGTTATTTAACGGTGCGCGCAAATTAATTATTGTAACAGAGCTGTGTAATACGAAATTTCGTATTACCCTTCTGGCAAATTTAACAGGGTAATACGAAAATATCTTTTATTGCTTGAAAATGACAATTGACCAATGATATTACAGTATTTGTATCTACTGAATGATAAGAATATTTACCTGTTTAGTATCGGTAAACGTCGACGCCTTCACTTTGTCACCTTTCCCTACAAATATATTTATTGAAGATTTCATAGATTTGCCTCAATTTGCCTCATTAATTTCAGTATCAATTTTCATCAGGTCTTTCGAGGGGCTGGAGAAATCGATTGTGGAGATTGTGCACCAACCCATGCAGTTTACTGTTTCCAATAATGTCAAGTTTATAACAAGCATTTCTACTTAAATCAATGATAGTTACTAAAATAAAGTAATTGAACCAAATCAAATATCGTGCAAAATTTTCGTACAATCTATTGAGGTTATACTTGAATGCAATAAGAACAGTTTCACATGAAATGTAGATTAAGTAGACTCATTGCAATCTTTACATTTCTGATAGACATTATCTTTCTAATCTTGTCAAAGCGTAATAAAGAACCTAATGCATAATCCATGTGCTTGAACAGATACAGCGATCGTAGCATATGTTCTGCCTTAAATTCACATGATAAGAACATCTATCTACACCTTCGAGCAATTGGCAGTCTCTTCCGTAGTGTTAATGAACCAATGTAATCGGTGTTTGCTCTTTGAATTCTTTATACTTAGGGCTAAGATAGACCATCAAATGGCATACACCGCTTTGTACTCTAACACTCATACTAAACCATAAAAAAGTATACATTTTAAGCGGATGTTTACCTTGAACATGATGGTGATATCGGTTTTTGATCAAAAATTGTCAATTTTGGCAAAAAAGGCTAAAAACCATATTTTTGCCTCAAAAATGCCTAAATTTTTTGAATCTAGATACAAATGTTTGGGAAGGGTTTTCTCAAATTTTTGATTTTTATCTTAATTTTTTTTAAAAGATACCAAAAACACGTGAAAAAATGTAAAAAATCCCAACGCTGCCATCAAAATGACAATTTTTGACCTATTTTTAGCATTTTTTTCAAAAAAAAATGAGATAAAAAGCAAAGTCTGAGAAACTTTCCTAGACATTTGTTTCTAGATTCCAAAAAGGTTTAAAAGTTCAAAAATTCACGAATGCAAATATTTTGCAAAAATATGTGTTTTTTTTGCAAAAATTGACATTTTTGGTCAAAAACCGAAATTACCTTCATGTTATAAACATGTATACTTTTATATGGTATATGCATTTAGTTTTAGAAATAGAGTGCAAGAACCGTTTATGCTAGTTGAAGCCTTAAAGAAATGGAAAAATAGTGACTCGATGGTTGACCTTTGACAAAGATACTTTGCTGTGAGCAATTAATGATCAGATTCAAACCTTTTGTTAATTCAGGTTAGAAATGTCTTGAATTTGTGATGATAGGTGGAGTTTCTGAAATGAGTGGTGCTCTGGCAAAATGAGCGGAAAGTCGCGATTGAAGATTTTGAATAAATGGCTGCTAAAGTAAAAATATGGTGAAAAGATCAAATTTCGTTTTTTGACATTAAACCCATAAGTACATAAGTGTTAATCTATACTTCGCGTTTTGAAGGTCAATTATGCCGGGAAGTGCAATTATTCACGGGTAATCGATCACGTTTTGCTATTATACACTATAGTAATCAGTAACTTTAGAATCGATTTGCGACAATTTTTTACTTCCAGATTTTGAGTGGATTGTCTTGTATTTCGATCTCTAAATGAAAATTGTAGAAAGAAAGTATGACATATTATATATCATTGGAAAGCTGAGATGATAGAGAATTAAAATACGACATAAACTTAGTTTTGAAAATCGCGACTTTCCGCTCATTATGCCAGAGCACCACACAAATGTTCTTTTATCAAGGACAGCATTTTGATTTCGAGGGTTAACAGCCCAAGGCCGTATTAATTGTACAGGCAACAATACCTAGAACAAAAAAAGTTAGGACATATTTGGTCTTTTTAGAAAAATTATGTACGTATAAGGCGCGACTGTGAAATGATTCCGATAGAGCTATCGGATTCCGATAGACACATCGCGTTATTTTTCTCATATGCATGATAATTTTCAATCAATTTTCGTTGGATAAATATCATTATTTTACTTTGTAGGATTGATTGAAGAACAAAAATGGATAAAACTATTTTCATATTTCCTGATACTGATATATTTTCTATCGTAAACACTTGTCGGAATCCGCTAACTCTGTCGTATTTATAACACAGTTGCGCCTAAATAGGTCATTTTATTGGAGCACCGTCAGGTCTGAAACCATTTTGTTCTAGGGATTGTTGCCCGTGCAAATACGGCCTCGTTGCTGTCAATCTTCGATACCTTTTGTATTTTAATGTATATTACGAATACCACGTGTGTATACTAGTATTTGATATTACATGTAGTAAATTACTACAGGGTGTGCCAATAAAAACGCAAGATTTTTTACGATTTTTTTCTGAGCGAATTAGGCTACATGTAATAATAAAAACTATTGAATTTTATTGTACATAATCTCATCTTCAAACATCTCCATGCAGCTTACTGTTTCAAATTGTCAGTTTTTACCTGCAAGTTTATAACAAGCACTTCTACTTAAGTCAATGATAGTTACTAAAATAAAGTAATTGAACCAAATCAAATATCGTGCAAAATTTTCGTACAATCTATTGAGGTTATTTTTGAAGGCAATAAGAACAGTTACACATGAAATGTAGATTAAGTAGTAGGCTCATTGCAATCTTAACAGTTCTATTAGACATTTTCTTTCTAATCTCGTCAAAACGTAATAAAGAAGCTAATGCATAATCCATGTGCTTGAACAGATACAGCGATCGTAGCATATGTTCTGCTTTAAATTTACATGATAAGAACATTTATCTACACCTTCAAGCAATTGACAGTCTCTTCCGTAGTGTTAATGAACCCATGTAATCGGTGTTTGCTCTTTGAATTCTTTATACTTAAGGCTTAAATGGCACACACCGTTTTGTACTCTAACACTCATACTAATTACATAAACCATATAAAATATACAATTTTATAAGCGGATTTTTACCTTGTACATGATGGTGATATCGGTTTTTGGCAAAAAATGCTGAAAACCGTATTTTTGCCCCAAAAAAGATCTGGAAAGACTAAAATTTGTATTCGTGAACATGATGATAATGTCGGTTTTTGGCAAAAAAATGCCGAAAACCGTATTTTTGCATTCGTGAATTTTTTTTTTTTTGCTTTGGGAATCTAGAGATAAATGTCTGGCAAGGGTTTTCTCATTTTTTGATTTTATCTTTGATTTTAAAAAATTCCAAAAATACGTCAAAAAATGTAAAAAAGACCAACGCTGCCATAAAATGGCAATTTTC
>JXSR01S010551.1:0-24782 GCA_000969725.1 Ophiothrix spiculata
TAGAAATCTTGGGGTTTTAAGCAAGATTTTTGTGTGTATTGAAATCAAGTGAAAGTGACAAATACATTAAAATTGTCAAAATCTTCGGGAAAGTAGATGACTGAGTGGCTTTACTTATTACATTTTTAAACCTTTGTAAGAATTTTTTTTTCCTTTTGAGGAAGGTTTCTGATGTATGATGCATTAATGTGTTAATCCACATTTGCTTTACATGTTGTAGGATAAAATTATGACTATTTGCGTGTTTGCAAAGAACACTAGTTCAGTATAAATTTGTGTGTGCATATATGGACTACATAGTTCATTTTAGCAGGTGTTGAGGATATCCTGCCAAAGCAGCTAAAATGATTGTCAAAATCCATCTTTTATATGTGATGTTACTTGTTAATGGGACTAACCTTGATTCTATTTGGACTGGACAACTAGTAGAAATCTTGGGGTTTTAAGCAAGATTTTTGTGTGTATTGAAATCAAGTGAAAGTGACAAATACATTAAAATTGTCAAAATCTTCGGGAAAGTATAGACCTATTTTTAAATAAGCAGTGTAACTATCTACAGTTTAGATTTTCTGTAAACATTTCCCCTTTTTGTCTTTGTGATGATGTGAAGTGAACCTGAAAATAAATTGTAAGATGCATATATATGATAATATTTGGAGAGGCTTCCAAAATGTATCAGAATCGGATCTTAAAGTAGACTGCTTCCTGCAGGATAGCCTTGTCCTCCCAGGGGGGGGGGGTCCCCCTCTCAGGTATTTTCCTGCTACATAAAAATGCAAAAGCAACCGACCCGCACCAAACCTTTTTTCCAAACATTTCGAGATTGTCAAGTTCAACCCCTATGTATCAAAATGTTTAGCTTTTCTTAATTATCGTTATTTACTGCCCTCTAGAGTTGAAACCTTAAAATTGTCTTTATCATTAGATCCAAAGCAACATTGAAATTTAATTTTATTTACAAACAAAACTTACCTTTCTTGATACAAAACATAAATGCATACATACTTTTGGCCAATATCCTCATATCCAATATCCAAGGTCAATTTTTTCCATTCTGGTGCGTTTTCACTGCTCTGTAACTCTGCGCGCCATCGATAGAAAACGATAAACTACCAACAATGTGTAGAGACAGTTTTCCTTTTATAAAAAATGAAAAAAGAAACTTGGGACAACTGCATTTGATATTTTTTGATATTTTTTAAAAATTGGCCAAGTATTAGCATTTAAGGGCTGAAAGTTGCAGAATTCAACAGCTTTGCACAAAAAATATCAAAAATAAGACTTAAGTCTTTGATTTTTTCTTCATGTATATGAAAAACTTTTTGGACATATTTGGACAAACATATTGACAGGTTTGTAATGGAGTGTAATTTTTCCCCCAAAAAAACCTAACCCCACCTTAGGTGGTATCCCCCTCAATTTTTTCGTCAAAATGACTGCAAAGGATTAAAAGAGATTACCAAAATATAACTTGCTCAATATACCCCTTCAAGCTGGAAGATAGATAAATGAAGCATGTACATCTTTTAAACAAAATAAATAAATATTGTAAAAAAAGCACAGGTATTTTCTTTGTCATTGACATATGACGTGCGATTAAATGCAAATTTCTCCAGATTTTATTCCAACTCCAATTTTGACATGTTATTGACAGTGGGTTTTACTGGAATATACTAGTCTTACTGCCTATAAATGCATTTGATGCTGTGCTGTAATTCCAGGAGATATCATAAACCCCTGGGAATTGATTCTCTCTTCTTCGACTCGTAAATTGATTTAATAACCAAGAAAGTCTCTATACCATTGCCTTGAACCTATTATAACATCACTTCAATGCAGCTTACTGCTAGCGCTATATTACAGTTGGTAGAGTTTTTCACAACGATTCAAGAGCTTTATTCATCTTGTTTAAGATGACTACTGCTTGTGAGACGATGAATTATAATGGCAATTTGTCATTTTTTCATATTTATGAACTGAAATAATCGACATCAAAAAGATATATTACATGGAGTCACTAAACTTGGGGACGGGGTTACTAAAATTTTGATTGGGTACAGATGCGCAGCCAGAGATTTTTTATTAACACCTGATATGTAAATTTGAGGAGGTGAATAATGCTTACCATCTAAATCGATTAGACAACCGTTATCTCTACTGTTTAATACAGTATTTTTACCCTGTACTTTAAAAGCACATTTTGGAGACCAATAGACAAAATAAAGGAACAATTGTCAAATATTATTTCAAAAATGTATCAGATTTACAACTATTTTTCAAATTTTTGAGGAGCTTTAGGTAATGTTTAGAGGCCAAACACAAGCCAAAAACTGTTCTAGGCCATGCATGTGTATACCCACCTTTCCACTGACCAACCTCATCTACATAGTGATTGGGTAGTCCACAAAATAAGTAAAATTGAATGCGAAAGATTTCTTTTGAAAATGACACTCGGGTTTACACATAGGCAACACAAATATTTGCATTTATGCATTCATTTAGCAAAACATGTTGTACATGTATCTGTAGGCATGCAATGTCCTGCACACATTTCATGAAAGCAGCATACTTTTAAAAGTACTTTTAAAATACACACAGATGGGAAATGCATTGCAAGCATGGTCTTTAATATTTCTGCACAAATGCTGCATGCTGTTGAACTTCAATGAGCACAAATAAGGCCGTAGTTTCTTGTTGGCATCTTCGCAAGGGATGTGTTACCTCATTATGAAAAGCGCACAGAAACCACAATTCCGTAATGTTGATATCAAGTTTCCAAATAGAACGGTCAATTTGTTGAACTATTTTTAAGTTGATAAATTTTATGAATAAAAAAAAAATAAAAGAAATAAATATATAAAACATTTTGTAAAATAAGACTGATTTGAAATTCTTATAGCAAAACCTAGTTATCCATGCAGTTGTCAAGTGGTAATTTTCAAGTACTATTTAAATGGAAAGGTGTTTAAGCTTATCTCCTAACAGCATCCATAATTACTTATTAGACAAGTAGAGCTTGTAAAATAATTAGTATGTCATTCCATTTATAGTGCAGACAAATATTTTAAAGCTATTCAGTCACTCGCATACAAGTGCAATTTTAGTGTGGAGAAAATGTCAACATTTTATCCGATCAATAGTCATCTGTGCAATAGAAATGGATTCAATTCTCAAGTGGTTTGATTGATATGCCAAAAGCGTGGATTTCAGAGATTTCCATATCTGAAAGCTTTTGTGAGATTTGGGCCCGAAATTATGCTCCTGGAGCAGCTGCTCCCGGAGCAGCTTGCATTGATAAAGAAGCAAGTAACTACAGTGGAAACCCGTTAGTACGAGATCGACGGGGCCAACTCCGAAAGCTCGTATTAAGCGGAGCTCGCATTAAAAATATATCTGACCGTAACTATAATATGATGATGAAATTAAAATTTCAGTGGCATATCGTAAGGTTTGAAGTAGCGGTAACGGGCTAATTTGACATTTCCTTTTGTGTCACCAAGTAAAACTGATTAACTTTGGACACCATTTGCAAGTTGAAGGAGCCGGATTTTGTTCAATGTAATAAGTTTTTTAGTAAAAATGGTTTAGATTTATCATAAATACCATTTTTTGTTTGCATGTCCGTGCAGTATTTGCTAAAAGCCAAGACGTTTGATCGCCGCTTTCGAAGATCGCTAACCAAAGCAGTGAATGCGCAATATACTGACTAGTCAATCACGTACGACGCGGTGGAATTTATACGTCGACGTATGCTTTTTGTATCATCGTAACTCAAACAAAGCAGCTATCACGCTGTCGTCTTTTCGCATTGCTATAATAGATAAACATTTAAAGCTGCCTTATAACTTTAGGAACTAGAAACACTTTCCTCGCACGTGGTTTTAAGGAAGATAGTACACACAAGCGAAGTGAAAAGAAAGCCTGGGAAAGGAATATTGGACTGAGAGCAACCTTTAAAAATGACCTCGCATTATCCGTCGAAAAATTAATGATGAATGAAGCTAGGGACTGACGGTAAGTGCTCTTACTATGCGGAGCTCGTATTATTCACCTCGTACTAAACGAACAGATTTGTGTTGTAAACAATGGGGAAAAGTCGGGACTGAGAGTTGCCGCTCGTAATATACGGGTTGTCGTTTTAAGCGATCTCGTACTAACGGGTTTCCACTGTAGATATATCTAATACATGCTCCAGGAGCATGTATCAATGCAATTTTGCAAGGCAATATTAAAACATGCTCCTGGAGCATGTATTAGTCTACTGCTCCAGGAGCATAATTTCGGGACCAAATCTCACAAAAGCTATCTGAAATGGACATTTTGTGTCCTTGGGATCTGATCGAGAGAGCGCACTTCAGTGCTCATGCCAAATCAGTTAGTTATTTACTATTACTGTTTGTCAGCCATTTGACATTCCGATATACACTGTTACACACAAGCAGGCATGCATATTGACCATGGAAATGTATGGACTAAATGGAATAATTCGGCTTTTTATCCACTGTATATTACAGCACCATTTGAAATTGTGAAGTCTATTTAGCAACCACTGTGAAAAGGAATATTAGTTTACAGATCATGCATACACGACAAGCAACACCAAGGTATAATACGTGGAGTGGCTTAAATTTCATTGCCATTTTTCTCTAACGTCAATTTGGAGTCGTGCATTTATATCATGCAATGTTCGTGGGCTGGTTAACGACCTTCATTTGCCGGATCATGCAAATTTGGAATGAGCGAGGCAAAGCTTGTGGCTGCTTTCAATGCAATATCGCTAATTTGTTGTTTGGTGTAAGCCCTAGAGCAACACTAGTTAACTGAAGAGAAGACATTGTGTGTATCCCATCATGCATTGCTTCCTATGGGATGTTTTGTACAGGAAGTCATGCGAGTAGTTAGTGATGAAATGCCCATAAATCACAGTAAATTGATGTAATCTTGTATTTTGGGTATGTTTCATCACTAACTACTCACATGACTTCCTGTACAAAATTTCCCATAGGAAGCAATGCATCATGGGATACACACGATATCTTCTCTTAGTTAACTGATAAGAGTGGTAATAAATGGGAATTAAGATGTTGGATTGGCTTAATAAAGTGAATTATTTAAGGATCGTGTTGGATAAAGAAAAAGAGGTTGCACTATTTAGAGAAACGTCTTCAATCAAATATGGCATGTTTCTAGCGAACGTTTCTTGATTAGTTAGTAACCTGTAGTCATACGAGGTGTAATCAATAATTAATTGTCACCTGAACTTGAACTTTGAATTATTTCCAGCAGATCAAACTCAATTGTTCCCACATTAATCATGATAATAATTCTTTGGTCATGTTTTGCCGTTTTATAGATAGGAGTTGCTTAACAATAGGGTAATCGGCCTTAAAATAATGAAAGTGTATATATCGGCATCTAAGGTGTCTGGTTTAACAAGACGTCTATGAATTTTGATCAGCCTTATTTCATTATGGTAGCATTTTGTTCATGGGTTGCTGAATTCCATTCAATACTTTCATGGAGTGGCAGCTGCGAGAAGGGGCACTGTACAAAAAAAATAATCTTTTTTGTAAACAATTATTATTCTTTTGATTCCAATTTGAAAACCAAGACATTGGTTCAGGAAAATGTGTAGAAAATGCAAGTGATTTACCCCATTATAATGATGAAATGCATTTGAAGAATATTATTCAACAGTGCAAGTAACCCAAGTAAGGCTTATATGGTCACAATACGTTGTAAGAACAGTTACGAGCAGTGTTTAGTCCGTTTAGAAGGACCAAGGACAACGAGCAAATCAAACAGCGAAGGAGTCACATGGTCCTTCTAGGCAGACTAAACACAGCTCGTAACTGTTCGTACGACGTACTGTGACTAAAGTCTTAAGTCTCTGCCAAAATTTCTTGGCCAAAATCGACCATGAGGTCTCGAATTGCAGGGAACTGGTCACATTCATAAACATTTAGCCCTGTGCTTTGGATGTTTATGTATATCATCCCAAGAATTGGGATCTCGACTTTTTTAAAGGTAAAAGGAAGTTAAACTTCAGACCATGCTGATCCTAGTATGAAGCTTTTGATGTTGTATGATCCAAGACCAGGCATGATATGGGACGGACAATTGCCACGGTTTTTATCTTCAAATAATTGTTATTGTTACATCACTTCATATTTCCATGTTAATTGTTTTACTCAAAAATCACATTTCTTATGTTTTGCAGAAACATGAAAGAACATACCAGAGGTGGCAGAATTTCAAGGAACATCAGAAGGAAGAGCGCCTTGCCAAGTTGAAGAAGAAGCTTGCCTTACAGCATGAGTTGATCAAAGCAAGAGATGAGAGACACCTGCAGTTGATACTACATCAAGAACAAAGATTGGCACAGGTGGGTGTCCCTCCCCCCTCTTACAAAATAATTGTACGGGGATGTTCAAAGTAGACTTCAGAATTTTGACCATCTCTATACCTCAAAAAGCGTGATTTTGAGACCCATCTCTATACCATTTTTCTAGAAAAAGCACCCAATTTATGGCAAATTGGGTGCTTTCTTTGCAAAATTTTCCAAAATACACCCAATTTTGCAAATTGGGCGCAATGGGTCTGTGAAGAAAACCCACCCATCAATATACCAAAAATTACGAAAATGCACCCCAAAACCTTTGAGCACCCTCGTATACCATTTGTCATTAAGAATTTGCTGGCAGTTTTCCATTGTGGAATGTGTGTTTGGTAAACTTGTAATAATGTAACTCCCATTTTAAACTGATAAGACTTGAATAGGTCAATAACTTGCTAGAAATATTGAAATTTTTTCTTGTGATACCCAATACCTTAAAATGTCAGGTAAATGTTCTGCATTTTAGAATTTCTCACAGTTCACCTTCAGCCTAGGCACTTGCTAAAACATAGCAAATGTTTGCATATTGCCTTATTAGAGCAAGGCTGTAACAGAGTCTACCATTAAGGTTTACTATTGGGTTTGTCTGGTAAGCAGGGTATTGTATGTCATAGGATGGTACTTCAGGTAGACAAATTATTGCTGAGTGGAATGATCAATATCATGTCACGTTGCATTACGTTGTATTATTTGAATGTCCGAGGCAGACTTGGTCTGACTAAGCATTAGTGAAATCAAATAGTTATGGTCTTGTATATTTGGCTCAAATAGCTTAAAATATCTTTTTGGTGATGAAGTGCTTCTCCATGTAATCCTTCGGTGCATTGTAATAAGGCCTTTAAAAAAAGTTGCTTGATTGGTGTAACCCGACCAACAATAATTTTCTGGTCAAATAAAACAAATAGATTCGCAAAAAACAGCTAAATTTAAGTGAATTGGGTGCTGTAAAAATTAATGAAGAAAGCACTCAAACTAGCCAAAAATTAGGTGTATTTTTTGTTGAAAATTTAAAAAACAAAAAGGTCTACCTACCTATCCTAATGTTGCGCAAATCAAACAATTATTTGTTTAGGCCGAAAATTCTTTGTCCATGCAATTTGATTCCATATTACAAAGCTCATCACTAGTGCAGTTTGGTCAGGTAGTAATATAGGTCCCAAGAAATAGACCTGTATGTTGGGATATGTGTCATAATTTGTATTTCTTAGCTATTAATTTAGCTCTTTAATGGGGAGGGGAGCGTGGCCGAGCGGTTAGAGCATTGGACTCGTAATCGCATTCTATACATCTGTCGTGGGGTCAAGCCCCGGTCCCGGCATGTCTCCTTGTTTCCTTAAGCAAGAAACTTTACTCTACTTGCTTCGTGCTTCGGAAGGCACGTAAAGCCATTGGTCCCATCTGAAGTGTTCCTGACACACTGTCGGATGTAAAAGAATGTCACTGGCTATTCGAAAAGAGTAGGGAAAACTTTCCCGGTCATGTTGACTATACCTTCAAAAGTATATCATTTCTCTGTAGGACCAGAGAGCTTCGCGTTCGACTTCAATTGGAGTGTTGGGAAGTATCTAAGCAGAAGCAGAAGGAGTAAATAGCAATAATCATAGATAACCTTTTCCATTATCAGACACATAAATAATGAAACTGATCATTCATGATTTATGAGGTATTTGTACTCTATAAAAGATTACTACACTATTTTAGATTTTGTCAGAATTGCAACCAAATCCATTTACTTGTCTGGCTATTTAGTAACCCATCCATCAATATCACATCAAAGTGGTTTCTGTCCTCTATTGGTGCTCATGCATGTGTGAATATCAAACGGCAAAACTGTTTATTATTTTTAAAGTAAATAGTTGGAAAATGTGTATATATTTTGAATTATTTTTAGGTGGGCAAGAAACCTCCTAGCCTGTGTTTACTTAGTGAAACCTGTTAAATGCAGCCTTAATAATACTCTCTGGCATGTATTTTTGTGCTGTATCCATTGTTTACAAAGAAAACGGACTGCGTAATAGCTGTGTACTTATGGGAAACCTTGGTACTAGTAAGGTTTCATGGTATGAATAAGAATAGAAAACCTGGGTGAAATGTAGAGGCCCTTCAGGGGCATTGAACTAGATGAATGGAAGTATGGTAGTATGACAGACTGGCAAACGAGGAAGGTGGGTCATTAGCTAAAATGAAATGAAGGTCAGGGTTAGTGTACCGAACTGGACCGGATGTGGGTTGGTTGGTTGAACTGGAATAACAAAATGGAAATCAAACACGTGGTAGATCAAAATGAGATCAGGACAGAGCTGTACAGTGTTATGAAGCATATTATGATAATGTTAATGCATTCTTTTTAGGGTCAGTAAATGTAACAGGTATTTGTATAGTGAGCTGACTGTGACAAGATGGCCGACCCCTGCAGATGGATACCCGAATGCGCAGTGGAGTAGTACCCTTCCAGGGCCTGGTTCCAATTGGTGGATAGTGTCATTGCAAATCTAAGCACCAGTTGAAATCAGAGCCTTTGAAGGGTTAGAGTTCATCTTGATGAAAAGGACCTGGTGAATGGAGACTGGAGGACACAAACTTTTTGGATACACTGGAACAATGTGGCTAGTAGTGCTATTTCAGGTAACGGGTGATCAAGTTTCATCGTTGGGTCACATTTTGAAGTAAAATAGTGACCTCTCTATGTGTGTAAGTTCACATAATGTTTCATTGCATAAAATGTAAAAATAACCTGTAGAAAGCGAACATTAACATGATACAGCAAAGCGAGATTTGCATAAATCTGACCACGTTGGTTGGCCATGCTGCGGTCATAAGCTACTTTACTCTATTCTGGTTTGTTTGCTTTCCAATAAACTCTAATGTGTATTAGCAAAATTGCTTCAAGGTAAATGTCAGATGTATATATTTGAGTGTATTTATATACTATTGTATATCTATGCACAGCCGTTTTCTCAGCACCTATGTCAAGTTTTTTATTTAACACCAGACATTTTTTAGTAGTATCCAACGACTTTACAAAGATTTTATACATCATTGGATGTCTGGACACCTAAAAATGATTGGGGCAAAACTTTTTTGTTGCATCTTGTTTTGACAAAGTCATTTAAAATTTTTCTCTAACTTCAAAAGGATATTAATTGACAATTTTGGCAAATGTAAAAAACATATTTACCCAAAAAAATTCTGGAAAGCCTAACTAAAATGTGTTTTATGAAATTTAGACATTTTTTACTTTGTAGAATCTAGAAACAAATGTCTAGAAAGAGTTTTCTCAAGTGTTTGATTTTTTTCCATAATTTTTTGAAGAAAAAAAAGTAGGTCTTTAAATACTGTAAACGGGGTTATTTTCGCAAGGGTTTAATTTTCACGAATTTCGAGAATCAACATCTAACCGCGAATATAACACCCTGCAAATACATTAATTTTATGTGCAGATCTTTGTAATGATATCGAAGCCTAAAAACGCTAATTTAACACGCGCAAAAATGTCGTGATTGTCTGGTTTCACAAAAAAATTCTTCTCCAGAAAATATTCTGTTTACAGTAGTCTTTTCTGGCCAAAAGTTATGATTTTTGACATCTCGAAAACAGATTATAAAACATTTTTGAACACCTTTAAACAGATTATAAATTACATACACGGTAGTCTCTGCTATGAGCATATTATTGCTAATGTTTTGAAGTCTTTTGTCTATTTTTGTGACTTATTTGTAGCAATAAATGTTTCAAAATGAAAGATTACCAAACACATAGGCATGTGTTTCTGAATGATCTAAACCACTCAGGACTTTCATTATCAAACGACCTTTTTGGGACTGACGTCCTTTTGAACATTATTCAATGACATTGACTGCAAAAGCTTATACGCTTATGTCAGAGACTTACGTGTATTAACACTACAGAGTTTGGGTTTGAAAAATACAACCACTAACATTTGCTAAACATTTTGCTTTATATACTGATTGGCTTGATTTGAGCCAGGCAATTATTTTTTACTATTGCCCTCAAAACAAAATCAGTAAATAAAACAAATATTGACTGCTCTTTAATTCTGGCAATTGTAGTATTCACTATTTTGTGGCTATAGTATTCACTTTTAGCCCTCGGTGATCTTGAGACTATTATACCATTTCCATCTACCTTTGGTCTCTGGGAAATAGCACATAGTCTCAAGAGCAGTCAATATTTGTATAATAAATGTATGGGATGAAGTGTATTGAGGTAATACTCTATTTTCTTAGAACTCTCAATTTGTAAATTTCTGAAACTTAAAAAGCATTATTATCTCTTAAATTTCAAGTTTGCATATTCATGCACAAAACTTTGATAGTAAAGAATTTGACCTATGATTGTCGACTTATTTGTGTAATAAATATATTTCAAGAAAGGGGTGCTTATAATTTGAATGTTCCATAAGGTATTCCTGTAAGAGTGGGTACATAGATGTTCAGGTTTGTGGCTCTTGGGTTTGTATGCACAAGTGGTTTAAAAGTTAGACCTGGTTTAAGTGAAATTTAGTTTCACAGCCCAATATATTATTGAAAAAGGTATGCTTTAGGACCCATCATTGCCATGTTTCATTTGCCCTTTTGTAAGATTTAAGGTTGAACTTCTATATTTTAAATTCAAAGCTGTTACATTTCAAAATGCTTTTAGTTTTTTTGTAGTTCTACTATTTGTAGTAATTTTGACTTGGACCCTGTCTTACTTTAAACCTGGTCTAATCTTCAACCTCTTTTGTGCAAATGGACCCCACTGTCTGCCATAATTGTAGCACATCTGCTGTAGGCAATGAAGCATGCAGGTGGTTCTTTTGAAACCTTGTCAACTGGATTTAGTCATTTCCAACGGATGTTATTTATACAACCATCCATTGATATTGAAAATAACAATAATCCAGTTCTTTGTTTTTCAATTATCCAGTCCATTGTTTTTGTAATAACAGATGACCAAATTCTCTATCTAAGTGTGGATGCATGGAGGAAGGTGTGAATATAACTTAGAATTAGAAGAACCATGACAAGGGTTGGGGTTTAGAGTGGGGAGCAATGTCAGGCATGAGAAGTTTCAGTTTTTTTACCTGAATTCAGTTTTTTCCTGTTCAAAAATCAGCAATTTACTTTGAATTACAGCCTATTTTGGCTGTTTTGTCATCATTTTCAGGTTTTTTTTTAATGGATGTGTGTTCTCATGCCTGTATCAAGGAAAATTGAAAAAGATTTGGTCAACATCTGTTCATTCTTGAATTTTTAACAGATGCATTTTCAATATTTAAAAGGAAAAAAAAAACACTTTGGGACAAGAAAGCAATCACTTTTCTAACACAGTGTGATGCAAGATGCAAGACCCTCGTATGCAAATGAGAGGTCCCTTAAGGTTTGTATTATGCAAATCAGGACATGATATACATGGCTATTCCCTCTGGCAAGAGAACGCAATCGCATCCCTGGACACTGTTACTCTGTCTGATTGAGGTCCTGTAATTAAACTAGCAAATTCAACTAGGAAAAAAAGCTCATTTGTAATTTCAAAGACAGGTTATAATCCAGAAAGTACATATGTTTTGTACATTGACGTAAAGTGGACATCTTGGTTATCTATGCATTATTTGATGGCATCGTGAAAGCACCGTATGGTATGCTAATCAGTGATATACATGTATCGAAAGCGTGGCTGATATTCCAAGTTGATAATTTCAAGTTATTTGCCATTTATTTTGATTTTAAGAACCATGCTTTAACAAATATTAAATGGCAAATATTATGAATTGTCTGAGTGTGATAATTGATTTAAATTTGTGAAAATTGTGGAAATATGTAGGAATTTAATCTTGAATTTATAATGAACTAATATCTGATACAACTTGATTTTGAAAATATTCCAGTTATACAAACGAAAGGAATTGGGATTAAATCTAGAGATAACCATTTGTTGTGGTGAAAAATCACATGTTTTTTAAACTGACAAAATGAATTTTTCATGCACTCGTAGGAAGTAAAAGGTGTTTGATAGTGATCTTAATTCAAATTTATGCAAATTAGACATGGATATATTGTTTCAAATATGATGTTCTCCTTCAGTCTGAGCTCAAATATTTATTGGTGAGGAAGTGAGCTACACTGGCAGACTTGAAGAGGCCTGGTGCTCTCGTTGTACACACAATATATTCGTCTCCATTCAAGACGACTACTGATCAATTACGGAGTGCAATCTGACTCGCAAGCTAGTTCCGTAGATACGTCAAGAAAGATAATCATTGGAGGATGATCTCAAAATATGACACTTACAAGTGCTGTTGAAATTGTTGTGCTGCAGTGGAGAATGTGATGAAATATTATCAATACCTGAAACTGGGTTTTGAAATTGATTGTCAACTTTATTTCGTGATGGTGAATTTATTGAGAGCGTGGTCAATTGCTAAAATGCCAGAATTGTGTATTGAAGAATAAAACTTGCAACGGAGCATGTGGTTTGATGGTCATATGTATCGACAATTATAGAAATGGCCCCAAGGAAATGGAATTGCCAGGATATGATGGAAGGCGTATCAGTCCATGTAGAGGTACACATCTCTTGGTGCAGTGGCTTTACTTTCTAGGTAAGCTTAAAAAATATGGAATTTGTGTACATGAGTAGATGTGAAGGTAGGGAGAGGTGATGATATAAGATGAGGGGAACCAAAAACAAATTGGCCTTTGTTATACTGTAAATGCACATGATATCTTGAGATATATTGCACCTGGTATCCCCAAAAATGAAATGTGTCTTTGTACAGAATTTGCATTGAAATTTGAAGTTTACTGGACATGTAGCTTAATATTTCATTTTTTTTTGCATAACCAAAACAAATGCTTTGACCATATGAGCACTGTATTTGGCATTGCTCCTTAAAAGGAGCTTAGTCCGATTTTTCAAAATTTAGTTTTCAATGTCAAATGAAAGAAGATCACTTCAAGAGAGCTAAGTTTTGAATTTAAGGTGAATTGGTCAAACGGTTTAGATTTTATTGGCAATTTTGTGTTTCAGAGCCGCCTATATGTTACTGTGTAAAATTAATTATGGTTACCATCTCTCAGCCGTGAAATTTCACATAGGTTATGAGAAAAATATGAGCAGCATTTGGTACCAAAATCTCAAAAAGTTTGAAAAAAAGTTGAGGCAATCGGACCATGCTCCTTTAAGTAATTAAACCAAACAGTGTATTCACACTCTACTTGTATTGCCTTAGCTGTGAGCAGACATGGTGCATTTATAGTAATCAATAGTGCTAATTTGTCTTTTTGTGATGCCTTTACCTTGGAGCTACTAGGAGCATTAATGTAGAAAGATAACAGTGTCTGCTTGTATCGGGCCGTTAACCTCTTAAGTAATTGAAATGCCGTCTTGTGTTTCCACATACTGTACAGCCAATTTCGTGTTTTCATGACTAGTATATGGTACATATAATCAATTGCGACATGGCCAAATAGAATGTATTATCTGTGTATACAAAATGTATGTTTTATTGAAGCTTTCCAATAAGTATGATATTGCTTATGTAATTAGAGTAGATTTGTAAACTTATTGGAGATGCATATTTCAGATATTGGTTATGTAAAGTTCAATTTATGGATGGAATTATATTGTTATTTTGATTGTTGTGGTACAAGGATGACAATCACTACGGAAGAGGATGGAGAAGAAGTCACCTGGAGAACAGCGGAGAAGTATCTCCTTCTTGGGCACTGTTTTCTTGTGATGCTTGAGTAAATCCAAGCTATCTAGCACCATGAGAAAGCAGTATTTGAGTTGGGTGAAATCATCGCAACCGGTATGGCGCAAAGACAAATCCGAAGATAGGAAACCAGAGCCCATCAAGAAGTATGTCTACACGCACATGCACACGGCTGAATTGAGTTTTGTTATTAGATCACGGATTGCGGGTCATAAATCTAGGCCATTATTATGTTTTCTATGAAGTTGGCATTTTCCTGGCTTCAATTATTTAGTAGATCATGTTTATTATGCTATAGTTCCAAGTATTATATCTGAACATATTGTATTGAATGCTTTTTTCATATCATTGCATTATGTTCACGGTATTCGGAAATTGTATTTTGTGTGGTAAGACAGAAAATCATGAATGCAGACGCTGTATCATGTAATCAAGTTACATATCATCCACTGATGTAAAAATACAATGAAAGCAGGTGAAACTCAAACAGGATAAATAGTAGATAGGGGATACATGCTGATTAAGGTTTATTCAGAGTCTTGACGATATGCGTCGATCGATGCCCATCGATGCGCAGTCTTTACACGCTCAGCGCATTAAGACTGCGCGTCGATGGGCATCGATCGATGGATATCGACAGACTCTGAATAAACCATCAGGTTTCTGTCGACAGGCCTCATGTCGACATAAAGCTTATCTCGACATGTTGACATGAAATCTCATTTGTGGACAATCCTGGGCAAGTTAAATTTCATAAAACCTTGCGTTTAATTGTCAATTTATGGCTGTTGATTAGTAGTTGGGCTTTAACAAATGTTTAAAGTGTTGCATAAATAATTTAATAAAATTAGTTTGACATTTTCAACCATTTTAAAGTTATTATGATGGTTCACAACAAAAGAGTTGCAAAATGTCAATTTTATATCATCCCTATTGTCGTACGCAGAAAGAACTAGCACATTACTATATTATAGGTAAGTCTACGTCTGAAATGGGTCATTAAGCTTATCCAAACAATTTCGTTTTTCCGGCAAAAAAACCAACTCTTTGATATCAACTTCCGTCGACACATATGTTGATATCAACAAAAATTTATTGCGACATGTCGACATGAAAAAACAGTCTCCACAGACACCCTGATGCCGATGCCTGTTGTGGCATGTCAATGAATATATATTGGATCATAGTATGTCTAAAGTATGCAAATTCCTCTAATATTTTTGGCTATAGATCACTCTGGCTATAGACCATGCATAAAGTGTTAGAAATTTGCATATTTCGTTCCAACACATTGATGTGTGATCGGTACTTAAAAGTTACAATTAACGCTATGGTTTTAATACTTAGTACCATTTGCTATGAACAGCGTTTTGATGATCATTTAACCATTTTGTACAAACTTTTAATGGCAGTTATGCCAAAGTACATTTGTAGACTGCCAGGAGTTCATACAAAATTTAAAAAAATTACCAGTATACCATTACTGAGTTCATAGCCACAATCATAAGGGAAATTTTGGCCATAAAACTTAGTGGTGAAAATGCAAACAATAAACAAAATTTGTTTGACATCAAAACAAATGTGATGACTCACCCCGAAAGGGGGGACTTTGCGACAGAACACTTTTCAAGAAACAGGTGAAAATAGGCAGCAAAAAATAAAGAAAATAGAATTTCAAGCAGATTTTCTGTTGTAAAATTTGATAGCCTTTGTCAATTTTAACAAGCAAGGTGTCATTTTAAAGCTTAGAAAATGTTGCAATAGATGAAATGAAAAAAAAATCAAAATTGATATCGTCTGCAAAGTCCTCCCTTTCGGGGTGAGCCATCACTAATGTCAACATGATATGCCATAAGATGTTTGTAATTGAATTTTAAGATGAGATAGAATGGAAAAGTTTTGATCTGCCACGTGTAATATATGGTTACTCCCACATTGATTTGATATTGTTATCTTGTATACTTTTGCATGCATTTCTTGAGTAGATATGGAAGAAGATTCTGTAAGTGCTTGAATGAATTGCACCAAGTAACACAGTGTTGTTTTTATGAGATTATTACTTTTGCTCATCTTGTAGAATATAGAAAATATAATATTAACTCTGCATTTTAGTAGAAAGAAATAATATGAATATTAACAAAACTAATGAAATTGTAATTTTGATTCAACACTAAACACAAAGTAGTATTAGATTACAATGTCGTCTTGTGATACCGAACCAAGAATAGCTCCTGGTTTTAAAGGTGCAATTCATGATTTTGATGTGACAAAAACCTCTCCTCTTTTCTATCTAAATAAAAAGAAGAGTTCACTATAAATATATACTGAAAATTTGACTTGATTCCGACCATTCGTTTCCAAGTTACAAGCTTTTCAGCATTTTGGAAATTCGGGCCCGACAATAATTAGAAAATGACACATTTTCTCACTTTTCTCAAAAATGCAAGCACATATGAAAGAATGGTTTGGGGATCGTAACAAATTCCAGTTGAGGATTCTTATAAGTTTGATAGAGGTGACCTTGAGGGTGAAAAGTGGATCATGAATTGCCCCTGAAAGTCATAAGTGTATGGTGAGCAATACACAGTGGTCATAATTCCATTTTGAATTTTTGGACATAACAGCATTGCATAACTAACTGAATAGCTCTTATAATTATTGGTTTCAAAAACTCTTGGATAAGGGAATTGCAGAAGTTAGTAACTGAAATGTATTGATTCACTTCATGGAAAACCTAATAGATGATCAGAAAGCAGGAATTTAAAGTATGCTTTGTTGATTTAAAATGCACAATGCACACAAGTTCTGGACAGTGAAGTGCACAATGATAAATTATGTGACAATTAACATAGTAATCTAATATATTTTGCCAAAATTCTTATATGTTTTGCCAAAATTGTTGTCTTTTGACAAGGGAAATAGAGTAAAATGATAGGATTTCATTTCTGGACAAGAAAACAGTATTAAACATGAACATATTGCACCTGAAAATAAGTCAATATATATTAACATCCACAGCAGATAAATACTAGAAATTCTAACACTAGACCTGTGCTGTAAATCTTAACTAAAATTGTGAGTATTGTACCGGTATCGCTTTCAATTTGATGGAATTGAGTACGGGTTGAGCCTATTACTGCTGATTGCATCGTGCTTGCTCCAACCACAGCATACCTGCACAGTGAAGAAGACAAAGATAAATGGTATGGATAGACGCTCTTAAAAGCTTTGTAAATATATGATGAACGGCAGAGAAAATCCTGCCAATCCCTTGTGACTGCTCTTCACTTTACTTGCTGAGAACATGGCTTGGTAGATACACTAACGGTCAAAAGTGTTTGCACACGCTTAAATACGGGCAAAAAACGTAATTATCATATCAAACGATCAAGACTATGATAAAATTCATGTTTTTTATAGGTGCCTAATGTATCCAATATAAGTCATCCATGTTTTCTCTGATATTTGATCTTCCATAACCATAAAAATGGCTGATTTCCTGGACCATATACACACACCACACACACTTTTTGATATGTACCAAAGTAGTTTATTATTCAATTGCTCGTTATCACCGTGTAACCGTAAAGAACATTTTTAAGTTATAAGTTTTCCAGCAAATGTGCAGCTATGTATTTGAACTCCCATTTTTGAATGTGCAGAAGAAAGTATGCAACTCCTGTTTAGTTTTAAGATCTATTTATGGTAAATATAAATCAGGAAAAATTACGCAAATGAAACCATATTTTCAAATGCGGTGAATGCAACTCCTGTTTAGTTTTTTAGATCTATTTATGGTAATTATAAATCAGAAAAAATTATGCAAATGATGAATGGTTCTTGAGATATGGCTTGTTAAAGGTTTTGTGTGCAAACACTTTTGACCGGGAGTGTAGCTAGCTAGCTGGCTGGCTTGGAAATTGTGAATGAAACGAGGCTGATCTGTTGCAATCTCATTAGTGTACCATTTCATTTCCCATGCAGCTTGTGATGTGGTAAATGAGAAACACACTTCAGCACAATTTCAACTACTTTTCATATTAATTCTTTTTGAAGTGCATTTTTTCGTTTCAAAATGTATAGCATCTTTGATGCATGTTCAAGTAGTGATAACACATGTTTTGTCAATGTTCAAGGTTTTTTGGTCTCTTAGTCATAATTATGATCAGGAATGCATACAATATTATTGCTTTGATTTGGCATAAAAAGACAGGGATCAAGTCAAAAAAACTTGACAATTTGATAAAGATTAATTCTGTTTAATTGACTACTGTTTTAGTGTAGCATTGGTTTTGTCATTTTCCTGTTCATTTGTATGTCGGTATTGAGATTTGAAATGGATACCATGGTCATATATTCCTTGTGCCAAGGTTACTATTTGTTTATGGCATCATACGGGTAGAATTCAATGAACAGCAATCAGACACGGCCGGTGGCCAGATGGTGTCCGTGCAGAGACCGGGTGGCGTCCGTGAGCCGGAGATATGCCGGTCCAATAACAACCGGCATCCAATCGGTGACCAACCGTGCATCGCACGCATTCATTGGTGTCATTCCATCGTCGTTGTGGCTTCCTTCCGATTACCACACATCGGTCGACTTACGTGACCATAGCATAAGGATATTATAAAACACAAGTGTGGTTGTGATTTGAATTCAGCTACAGTGGCATTGTGGTTTTAGCATGGCTATAGTGCTGTTGCGGATTGACAACATTTATAACCACATCTTCATAGCATGTTGCTAAACTTGACAAGTGTTCCAAAACTCTGAAAAATAAGCTTCAGATATTGTGTTTCAATTTTTGTTGTAAACAACACTGCATAGTAGTTTTATGTAAGAAATTTTGTAATTTGCAAATCTTGAATTTAGGAAATCCGTTTGAGAGAAATTTAAATAGTTAATAGTGAATAATTTACTCGCCGGACCAGCCACTTAAGTCTTTCAAGATGGTTTTTGCTAGAAGCCCAGTTTTTTTTTCTGGGTATTTAGAGTTTTCAGAATTTGTTAGTTTTACTGCAGTTTGTTTCAATCTGTTGAACTCCTTGTACTATGCACCTCACAATTAGTTTCTGAGAAGCCGTTTTTTACTAAAAAGTAAAATTAGAGTTGAATAATTCATAATTTTCCACAAGGTAATAGAGGAAATTCCAACACTGAAGTATGTCTTTCATCCCAGGTGATGTGCATCCCAATATTTGGATTTCTAAAGGTTTAGCAAACAATGGTGAGCTCTTGGCAGTTCTCTGGGATGCAATTGTATATCAACATGATTGAAGGTAGACAGAACTGGGAAGTTGTACAAATATTGCAAGCGTTGTTTCCAAGTCAGTCCTAAAATATAAAATCAGAAGCTCTTGTTTTGAATCAAAATGCCGTACTTAATAACAACAAACTGTTGCCAGAAATTTATCTAACATAACATGGGATGTTTTGAATGACATTTTTCTTTAAAGAAAAATTCATGAATTTTTCTGTGATATTTTATCATGTTTTTTTATTTAATAAAGCTGTTTTACTTTGCTGAGATAGTCAAATTACATAAAAATCCTCTGCATAGAAATATATATCAGCAGTTAATCACTGATATAACTTGGGATTGGGGTGCAGAAGGTCCTGCCTTGGGAATCATCGAGGGTTGCATTTACGTTGCAGGAATGCCCTTGTACCATAATGCAACCTTCCCTACCTTTACCTAATTAAGTGACCACCTGGGGGTGGGGGTGGGGGGGGAGCTCGAAGAAAAAAGTGCTACGCATGCTCGTCAGAGCACCTCAAAATCGGACCCCAAATGTCGTAATCATGTACAGCAAATTCCAACCCTTAATGGCGTAAAATATTCAAAATCATATCCCTAAATTTCGTAATGGCGTAATAGACATTTGACCCCTTAACCCTATTTAACGTGACCCCCCGAATTTTGTGCCATATGGCACGAAATTGCTTTTTCAGGCTGTAGCAACGATATCTAGACATGTGAAATCAAATACAGTGCTCAGAATGGTTGATTTATGACCCCCAAATAGAAATACATTCTTTTTACCCAATTTATCTTTAAAGCATGATTTAATGGCTTAAATGGCCTGAAACCATGAGATTTTGTCCAATTTTAGGCCAAAATTTAGCTCAAAAATAGGATCAAAAACTTGTCATAAAATTATGAAATGTTTATCAAATAAAATAATTTCTTTTGATTTGAAGAGATAAATATACTGGCTTCCTCAATATAACCTAAAAATATATCCTACTTTTTGAACATCCAGTGATGTGCCATTTCCAATACCATTACAAACGAGTCTCATTAAAAACACGCCATATAGGCCTAGTTCCTACTACCCATTGCACACAATTGCAATTCATGCCATTTTGGGGCGGGTTAAATAACGGCTCAACACACTATTTTCTGACATAAAAAACATGAAAATAATACATTGGCAGTCTTTTCTGTTAAAGGTGACCCTAAAATCGAAGATATCTTAAAGACTACCCTTAATGTCGAAAATTACCCTGAAAAGGCACCCCTTTTTTCTAAAGACGTTGACAACGCCAATCAGCCAAAATTCGATGTTTTATCTGACGAGCATGTGTACCACTTTTTTCTGCGAGCAGCACCCCCGGGGTGACCACCTTTGGAATAAGGCAAGATGGGAAATTTGCTTCCCTCTTGCCAAAAAAAAAGTACAAGGGGCAACATGGTCACTCCTTTCTGCCCCCTCCCCAAAATAAAGCTTTGAGGTTGTCACCATCCCTCAAAAAATTGAAATAGGGCAAGATTCAGCTTCCCTTATATCTTCTCAGATTATTTTATCAGATTATTTTACTAAACTTGTTCAGACTCCCAACTATAATACAAGAAATGCTCATGATTATAGTTTCAACAAAACTAAGAAAGTATTTTCTGATCGAGCTGTTAGGAATTGTGGCCTAACCTTTTGGAACTCTCTAAACAAAGAAAAACTCCATAGGGCCAAATCTGTGACCTCTGATATGACCTTTCACATTTTTGGCTATAACTCCATTTAACCATATTTCAGACATGAGTAAAAGTATACTTTTTCTGCTTCCTTGTGATGAGAGGAACATTTTGGTGTGGTTTTTAACAAGATTGACCAATATTTAAATTTTACCCCTTGTTTTGGCAGCCATTTTGATTTATGCAAATTAACCAACTTTGACAAGCTTACATTTTCCTACATTTTAATGTTGTTTGGGACGTCATCAACAGTAAATTTAAGTCAAAAAAAATCTTGTGTTGCGATTTTGTCCACGTACCCCCATGAATTTTCATAGATTGGCTAGTCTAATATTGAAATAAAGATTAGATTGATTTGATTGTGCTCCAAAGCCCATCTGAAATTTCTTAAAATAGATGTCCTGTCTAAACGTTTTTACTTTCAGTTGCTATGCTCCTAATTAGCATAAGCGTACTTAAAGCAACCATATTGTGCATAATTAATAACCTCACAGGTGCATCCAAGACAGTTCATGGTCATCGTTTTATATATTGTCTGTCTGCGTAGAATTCAAGTTGTTCATCATCCTTCATCCACACCAGTGTGTCCCAGGTCTCACATCCCTAGGATATTGATTGCCAGTGACTAGAATACAAATTTTCCAGTGTCAATGTTTCTTCTTTGGTCAAGGATTATAGATTACTTACAGGATCTGTGCCTTTTGAATAAAGAGTGGCATCAAGAAAAATCAATGGATTAATTCATTAATTAACTTGGCATGTATTGTGTAACATGGATGATTGTGATAAAACATTAGACAATATTATTGAATACTCTCAAGTTCAAAAGTTTAAATGCATAAATATCAAATCCTGTTAATGTGCATATATTTGTTAGCATAATATTTTTTGCAAAAGGAGCCATCCCAACCGTTTTGCATGTCTTATTTTGGCATTTTTAAGCTCTAGAGCACAAATTAGGCCACAACTTTGTGCGGCTGGTTGCAGCCTGACCACAGCTTTGACCTTCCAAGATGGCCACCATAGGCTTAATTATGCACTTAAGGATTATTGTAAAATATTCAGTACATGTTTTGAAATTATCTAGAGGTGCATAATCAAGCCTACGGTGGCCATATTGGAAAATCATAGCTGTGGCCGGGTTGCTGCCGGCCGCACAAAGTTGTGGCCTACTTGTGCTCCAGGGCCTAAAAGTACATGGAATGGATTTTTTCACAGAGTTATATTTTTGGTTAGATGATTTACAAAATGTGTGAAAATGTCTCCATTTACAGTATGAAATATCTTTTGCTTAAAACTTATCAAATACATAATCTATCAATGAGATAAGTGCAATAATTCTAATTACTGAACCGCATAGCTTCATTAAAACACAATTTAAAAAAATACAAAATTCAATTAGGAATTTGGAAACTTGAAATTTAATCTGAATTATTCCTTTGTCTTGTTGATTTGAATATTCAAAAATAAAGTAATTGATGTATAGAAGCAGTGAACTTGTTTCTTAAGCTTACCCAATGATTTGCAGTACCATCTTCCCATAATGTGGCAGCCCATGGCTGATTAATTTGTGTATATCCCATATTGAAATATGCTCGACTCTTCAGTCAAACTATCAGTTTACAGTATTTTACCATGCAATGTGAAATTAAACTGGGATGTATTGAACATTAATGTTCATCGATAAAATAGGTAAATCTTAGCTGCTGGGGTAATTGCTTCTTCATGATGCTTTCTTATACATACTGGTAGATCAACATTATGCTTGGCAATGTCTGCAGAATGCAGGCTTTGATGTGATTTGATCATTTCCTACTCCATCATGCGCATTAGTATGTTGTAATTTTATACCTTTCTTTCAATCTTGCCGATGTTTAAATTCAGGTTTGAATAAGATTTTGAAACTCTTGCTAGAGGAAAATATTAGTAGATTTGAGATTTTTTTGATAGTGTATTAGGCAATGCAATTACATTCAGAGTTTGTCATTTTTTAAATGTCTGAGTAGGGACTTTTCATTTTTCATTATTTTCAAAATTTCATTTTCCCAGTTAAGTTTATGGTTTGCTGTGATGGTCTTGGCCTCTTCTCATATTATTTGGTAAAATCCCCAGATTTTGACCTGAATGGATACAATAACTGCAGGTTTGATGGTTCAAAAGGCAGTTGACATTATAAAACAGAAACTGAATTTAGAATCACTAGAATAAATGTAAAAAAGTTAGTTTAACACTCAAGAGCAAAGTAGGAAATCAGATACACGGTTGTCAAGAATTTTCTGATAAATATTTTTAGTTTCTATGTATTAATTTTGCCAATATAGTGATAAAGTTAATAAGAAGAATGGCGAAATATGTTCACTAATTCTTATTTGCCAATATTTTACTAATTAATAAATGAACGAATGTTCCTCTCTACTCTACTGGGTGACCCCAGCCGCATTCTAATACCTAAATTCACCCTAGATGAATCACCCAAACTACACCAGAATGTCCCAGTATACCCTAGTGGTTCAACCAAACTGCACCAGAATGCCCCAGCTCACCCTATTGGATCACCCATAGCTGCACAGAATTATTGAATCATTGAAGTGAAGGAATGACCAAAGGAAATGCATTTTGGATTGCCAATTAAGATTCTGATTCATGTAGTTATTTGCTCTTTGACTCAAACCCAAAACTCATTAAAACCATTTTCTCAACATACCTTTTCAATTTACAATAATGTTCAATTGAAACTCAATTAGTTAGCTGTAAACCTTGACTATTGATGCATATGTGATTGTATGGGACAAGGTTCCTCTAAGTTCAAAGGCATCTATGAGGAGAGAATCAAATCAAGAAAATCTTGAGTGAGACTAACCTTGAATTCAAAGTGCAATTGAGTGAGCTATTGAAAGAAAGCATCTGTAATTACATGAAGTGCGGTTGTATAATTTTCCACTTAATTAGATGCAGAAATCAATAAAACTGTTTGGTTTTTGTTATTTGTCTTGCAGACAAGAGAAGAACAGAAGGCTGCAAAACAGGAGAGGGAAGCCGCCCTTGTACAACACTCAAAGGAGGACGCAGGTATGTGTTATTAGAAATGGAAACGCTAAAATGGCTGCCATAACAATCACCATGCAACGTGATGATATAATGCAATAGTTGCCATGGCCACCCTCCTCTGCAACTGATGATATAAAAGCTATAGAGGAAGCCCTTCAGCTCAAAATTAGGGTGTCTTTGAAGCCTGATATTCTGCTATAGGTTTTGTCAAATTTCATGAACATTTGCATCAAAACAATTGACTAAAACACTAAATTTAGGGTATGAGTGATGAATTACATTGATGTTGAAAATAACTTGTCTTTGGGATTCACATATTTGGAGTTATTATGTTATCTTTTGTAGGGATACCTTGTGAAAAATCCCAAGCCATTAGTATATAGTAAATAAGCAACAACCTGAAGTAATTTAGGATATGAACCCCTGTGCTCTCTAACCCTTTCGCTTTGAAAATCTTGGCCTGTATACCCTATCATGCTAGAACCAAGTGTGATCTTAAGCCCATGAGATGAATGGGCAGCAATTCTTTATTTATATGAGGGCTGCTCTGGCAAAATGAGAGGAAAGTCACAAATCTACTTTTGAATAAATGGAATCTTAAGTAAAAATGGGGTGAAAAAGTCAAATTTCGTTTTTTGACATAA